>WOUH02000003.1:5925336-5935556 GCA_009936405.2 Stevia rebaudiana | reverse complement strand
ACCATAAACAAGTTAGAAATTAATATCTTTAAAGGATCCTAAAGTTTAGTATCCTTAGAGAATCCTAAAACCCTAAAATCTTACTGCTGCTCATGCTAGCCCTAGAACGAGAAACACCACAACTGCTGTGCGGAGTGAACTGGTACCCGAACCTTCTCACTTCCTCACTCAAACTCAACAACCTATCTAGTTGAACCTCCGAACGTCTTTCAACGATCGTTTCGAACTTAACTGTCAAAAAACACGAAAACATATTTCAAAATAATGAAGTTAACACGAAAACCAAAAAACTAGTCCTACACTGTTCAATCTAAGTATGACCAAAAATTGCCCCATTCGGAATCGATGAACGTTTCACGAAGAAATATTTGTTTCTCCATTTTGAATCGTTCAAAGATAAATTTAAAACCAAGGGCACATGACCGGGTTTGCGTTTGAAAACGAATCGACGCTGACCATGAGTAAACAAATCATAAAAGTTTGAAATTTATGGAACGCCAACTTCTAAACGAAAATGCTCATTTAATAGATGGATAGTAAGCAAAAATCGTCAACCCATTGGCATCAGTTGGGCTGGATACATGTTGGTCCGATAGAAAAAATCCTCGATTAAGTATGGAAAAGGATAAATTAAACCGATAGTAAAAGGATACTCGTGAAAACAAATCCAATCATCAGAAACACAGTCGGCTTTCAGCCCTGGACAGAATTTAAGAAAAACAGTGTCTCTAGGAAAACGATTTGAATATCTGAAAACGGAAATTTAGGAATCATTAAAAATTGGCGTTTACTCGATCCTCCGGTAGGATCCCTAAATCTTTAAAAACCAAGTGAAATAAGACGAGAAGCCATTTTTAACAAAGTAAAGAAAATGAAATGAAACTATAAAAAGTTTTAGAAATGCAGAACTTACAGAGGATGAAGACGAAGTTATATGCGGTATATATCCCCTTTTATAATTAAAATATCTTGACTAAGGTCAAACTAAATGCATCCTTCCTAAATCCCAGCCGTTAAAAGTTAACCATGGTTAATTGAAATCACTGCGACGGTCAAATCATCTCGACAGCTGTAAAAGGGATAAGAATGCAGCTGTCACGATGGATTTGGGGGCAATTGTTATAGCGGGATTTCCAGTGGCTATCTTAAGGATTTGCGATGGCTATTTAGAAGATCCTGACTTCTAACACTTGTCTTTATTTTTATTTTTACTTATGTAAACGTAGTTAATATTTTCATTCGAATTATTATATATGTTTACTGATACTCGATTGAGAATTATTCACAGGATATATGTCCTTTCTTATAGACAGGATACACGAAGGATCCTTGACTTGCTATCTTAGAAGATTATTGTTTATATGATCCTCAAATTATCCACGTGTGAATTACAAAGACGTGGAGCTGACTGTGTCAAGCCAGATAAAGCGGATCGAGAGTCTCTTCAAAATGGACGAAGTCAAAATGAATGTGGACGATGCTTTCCTAGAATATAGGAACTACTTTATTTACCGTTGTAAATTGTGAACTATAAAAGGAACCGATGGAACTTAGGTTTTACACACTTAACACATCGAATACACAGCTTACTACCTACTAATCTCTCTTTTGCAGTCAATACTTGTTCGAGATTCAAGCATTCAAGCATTCTTTTTAGCATATTCTTCACATATTCACTTAGATATCCATCGGTTTGCTTTACTTATTTTACTTATTTGATTGATTAATAATATTGACTAGACAAGTATTTTTTGTTCACTTGTCCGAGGTTTTATGTCGGCAATCTGTAAGGATTAAGGGCTTTTCTCGCTAAAAATCTTTGTGTTACCATTTTCATATTCTGCTAACATATCCTTAAGGATACTTGAGGATATTGAAACATAATAAAGGATATTAAAGGATATCAGTAATCCAACACATTTCATATTTAAACAAACACTTTGCCTCACAAAACTAATTTGGAATAACCAGAATTGACCCTTGTTAATTTTTGACCAAAACAATCACTATATGAGAATGTACCATATTCATGTTTCATGTTTCTATTAATGTCTTTTACAAAAAGGATTAATGACAACGATTGCTATAAGTCTATTAGCTTGCTAAGCAAGTATTTGGTTAATGACTTTAAAGTGTAGCTTCATGTTAGAACAGATATGTGCAGTTAGAGCGCCGCTATCTGTTAACATTAAACTTATCGTGAACCGTCCAAGTAGAAGACTGTTGGATTAATATGTACGGACATGATAATTTGACGTAAATGACACAACGGGACCCGTGAGAGTTACACCATAGGCATCTAGATCGCCGATGAATTAGATTTAACCCGTGTTTCATTGTGAAATCATTCACCAAGTGGTGAACGGTTTACCACGGCTGATCCAGGAAATTCTATTTGTGTTCATATTCTGGCACGTGTTCGTAGTCCTGTGGTGTCTCAACCGGTTAGGATTAACCGAGGTATAATCTATTCTCATCAGTAGTATAAATTAGTTAGATTTGTATTTGTATGTTTGTAACTCTGATCTTGAATGGGGATAAACTGCTGATTAAAACTATTATAAATTCTGCTGCATTTTAATAATTAGACTGTTAATTATTAATAATCTGATAAAATTAGTTTTATGAAAACTCGTGTAATCACCAAAAATTCCCAACAGTTAGTCCATATACGTTATTTTGTTTATACCGATTAATCTCTTTTTCCTGCTTATTTAAGTCAACGAGCTAGATTATATTAATGTATACACATAAACTCATACCTACAAGGCACCAATACAACTCGTATAGGTCTATACGAGACACCTATATTACTCGTATAAACCTACATGAGGTGTATAGCTTAGTCAGTGTGCTAAAATATGAATTTGAAATGTATGGATAACCGCATCCAATATTATGTATGTATTTGACACGATGACTAACTCTGATAAGGGTTAAATAACTATGATAAAATACATGTATCGACTCGTTACCAGATTCATATATTGCGATTATGAAAAAGTTTGTCTGCCACATATAAAGTTGTCACATAAACGTTGGGAAGCTTTTGCAATATAAAATGTTTAGAGTAAAATAAGTGACGTAAAGTTTCCTACTTTCCTATGCATTAGTGGCTGGACCAGAATGACTTATCACGTAAGAATAAAAAATACTATGTTTGGTTACATATGAGAGTTGAATGTACCATTAGCTGAACGCATGAACATACCCATGATTCATGATTGACCCATGAGTTGAATATATAACCTGACTCATGAACAGACTCATAACACAAATCATGACTCGACACACAACCCAAAAATCAAACCATGACCAGACCCAAAACCTAAACCATGACCCCACGACCCGACTCATGATCTGAACAGTAACCACAACTAAGACCCGACCCATTGATTGTATTCCATTTCTTCATATTTTCCCTCCTAACAGACAACATTAGGTGATGATTGATTTCGTTACTACTGGTAACCAAATAGTATAATGGAATGGTAATGATTCAATTCTTTCATTTGTCCTTTACTCGTTCATTTCATTCTCTCATTCAGTCTATACCTTATACCAATTAAACAGACCTGATAGTCCTGTTTTCACTAATTATTTTCATGTGGTTAATAAATTCATCAATGAATCTGTGACGGAAATAATATATTACTTAAATGTTAATAAAAATGTCGTAGATAAAACATATATTTCACTAGAGACTTATAGGTTACATGTACCTGTTAGATTCATAAAAATATGAAATATAACTCTAATAAATGATTTCAAATAATGTCACATGGTAACACCACAGTTTTTTTAACTTTTTATATTTATTATTTTATCTTAAATTATAAAATAGATTTATATTTCAAAAACATATAACTTTTTTTTTTATTTAATTAATTATTTATCTTATATATTTAAAAGAGGAATATGCACTATTTATCCCTAAGGTTTGAAATACTTAACAATTTCAGTTCACCGTTAACAGAAACCTCCTCTAACGTTTCAAGTCTTAACATTTTTTTATCCATAACGTTTCAATTCTTAAAAATTTCCGTCTCTAATGTTTTAATTCTTAACAGTTTCGACCATAATGTTTCAAGTCTTAACAGTTTTCTGTTAAGGGTTTAATGACGAAAACCTGTTAAGACCTAACATGTTAGGGATGAAAACTTGTTAACGGTGAACTGGAACTGTTAAGCCTTACAAATCTCAAAGAGGAAAACCACAGTTTACTTTATTTAAATGGTAAATTTTTCTTTTCTTTAATCTATATAATTACCAACTAAATTTAAGGAATTAATATTTAAAAAAAATTAATGAATAATTTAATTCCCCAAACCATAATTCATAGTAATAGAAGTGTCAAACAATTATTTGTTTTAAGTGTTTACAACATAGTAATATAGAATGATTCAATGATAAAATTTTAAATGTTAGGGTAAGGGGAGTGGGGCTTCGGCAAGGGTATCAGGTAGTGAAGCCGCATCCGGCAACCACCGCCACCTCCATTGGCATCCGCAAAGATTGTATCATCGGCAATAAGTTACCGAAGCGACATCTTCAATATTCGAACGTTATTTTGACCGTTGGGGTTGGTGGAGCCGGAGAAAGTGGCGGAAGAGTCCGATGACAATTCATCAAAAAGTCCGATGAATTGTTTTGTAAAATCGATGAGTTTGGAAGAACTAATTGAGAGGATTGATAATTGATGTTTGATTTTGTTTTGAGAATTGCAGGCACCCGGAGCCGTACACTGAGACGCTGAAATCGGTTGGAATGGAAGTGGAGAAGAAGCCGTTTGTTCAGCAACCGCCATTGAAGCACTGAAGCTGCATTTCTGAAAACAATTTTTATTAATTTGTTTTGTTTAATCGGGGGTGGTTCCGATATTAAAAAACAAAACAAAAAAGTGGGAGGGTAGTTTAGTTTCTAGGGTACCATTGCCACTAATTTAGGATACTTGGGAGGGTAGTTTGAGCATTTGATATGACATAGTGTGATTGGGTAATTTGGAGGGTAGTTTACCCTTTTAGGGTACCACTCCCCTTACCCTTAATTATGTAACCATGTGTAATACACAGGTTTTAAGCTAGTAAATATAATAAAGTAAATAAATCTACAACAATATTAAATAAAACAATTATTCTTACATACTACTAAAAAAAGATTTTATCCATACTATTTTTTAACATAACATATTTTACCTTTTTATGCTATTTTACCCACAAAACATATTATTGACTACTTATTCAAACGGTCAAACCATAGCACATGGATTCATAATACATGATTTCCCGAAACAAATCAAGCAGTTTAACGTTTTACTAGATTTGGTTTGAGCAAGTGTGCTATTTCTAATGTGACATAAATAGAAAACCATGTTTTGTGTACAAATTGCATAGTTTATGTGCCTTGAGTGCAAAACTTCAACAAAAATAAACCATTGTTTCATTGAATGTACATGTTTTTTCTAACCAAAAGACTGTAAATGAACATACAACATTTGATTCCAAACATCTGGAACACCAGGCAGACACCAATGGCTACAATCTTCGCCTTTCGACGTGCCACCACCTTTTTTCCCATAAATCGACGGGTGACCATCGATTCTGTAGTATGACAAACGCGTTATATTCAACAACTTGACACGTGTTTTCATTTGATTTATAACCTCTTCGACAATCACATTTTTTTCTAGATGGTTATCGGTGGCGGTTTGGTTAAGGGGTCTAGAAGCTTCTTTACAATGCCCGCCTGCGTTCCATTCACCTCCATTGAAATGAGAAGGCGAAGAACTTCTAAAAATGACAAGTGTTTTTCTTGGATTTATGTATTTATCGACCCATAATGCCCATGTTAGCAAAGATTTTCTGAAAGCTGTTATTGGGTCAAGACGAGGTAAAACCTTATCTCCTTCCTGATAGTAGTTGATTCTGTAAATTATAGCGGTTAATGTCAAGAGTCTGATGAACATGTAAAGAAAATACCAAAAGTTAATTTCTTTATTATTTTATGGTTGTGTAACTTGTTTTGGTCATAAGAGATGTAGAGTTTTGTAAAACTAAAACTTGAAACGAGCCAATAACTAAAAACGCTTTGACATAAGTATTTGTTCGATAGAATTGTGCATTTACTATAATGAGGTGTCGGAAAGTGTGACCTAACCCGGATCTTGTTTTGTAATGGTTCCACCAATGCGCGGTGTTAAAAATCAAAACATCGGCTCCTTTCCATCTCGATGAGCCTCGATCAACCGTATCAATCCTCAACGTTTGCATACGTTTCCTACCAACTCTTGTTTTGCCTTCATGAACCAAGAAATGGGAAACATAGTATTCGACCGTACACTTATAATCCTGAAATTATGAAGCCAAATCATAATAGAACATAGTTTCAAATTCACATTAGAAACTCAACAACATTGACACAAAGGTTATTGATTTGTTAAATGATAAATACCGTACCACGAATTTGAAACAATAGTTTCCTTTCTCTTTGGTGATTCGCCGGCCATGTGTCTCGTACACCTTTTTTGGATCTTTTATCGCACTCATTAACAAACATAGCATAGATTCCCATTGATTTCTGTTTATGGAATCACCAACAAACACTACCCTTTTCCCTCTAATTAATTCCAGCATGTTTGTTGCATTGAACCTATGTAGAATTAAATCATTCGAAATCAGACACCAAACTTTATATAAAACTCATGCAAGAATTAGATAACTAACTGCAACAAGCAATTTAATAGAAGATAATCACTTCCAAAACGAAATCTTATCAAATAATTACCTAATCATAGACAATCACTCTCAAAACTCAACCAAACAGAAGATAAAATGCAATCAAATTAAAGATAATCACTTCCAAAACTAAATCTAATCAAATAATTACTTAATCATAGACAATCACTCTCAAAACTCAACCAAACAGAAGATAAAATGCAATCAAATTAAAGATAATCACTTTCAAAACGCAATCTAATCAAAGATATTCATTTACAAGTGGAAATGACTTGTAAGACTAAAAGTGGAAAATATTTAAAGAACACCTTACCTTGGTATGTCACAATCATGAGGTTTCCACCTCCACTTCATATAATCTTTGTCCAATCTACCATTACTCTCACAATCAAAACCTTCATCTATAAAAGGACATGTGAAAGTAGAGTATAAAGGGTAACTATCATCATGAACCCATTTGCCCTTTGTAACATCACACAATTTTTCACCACTTTCATGAATCTGCTCACTAATTGGATTCAAATCCGATGTATTCGCATATGCAACTGAACTATTGACATGAAATTCTAACAATTTAGTACCATTTACAGCATCAATCTGGTGTAAATCAAGATTTGGGCGGTCATCCCCAACTGATTTTCTTTCTAACCGATCGAAACTTAACGAAATGTTGGATGATTTTGATGAATTTAAAGGTTTATTGAAATAGGTTTGGTTCGGATTCACCACTAAACGTGCGGTTGAGTTCGAATTGAAGGGGTTGCCGACAAGTTTAAGAGCTGTGGATTCAATTTCAGAGAACTGAAAATGGGTTTCTTGATTTTCGATTAAAGGGTCAGATTTGAAAACCCAGAATGAGAATATTGTTAGAAGGATGACCGAGATGGAGACTGTTGAAGTGAAAACAAAGAATTTTGTGCGTTTTAATGAGAAACTTCGCTGTTTCTCGATTGACATTTTGGGGGAGCTTCAAAAACAGTGCACATGGAGAAGATGAAGTTGAAGTTGAAGTTGAAGATGAATTTGAAGATGAAGATGAAGATGAAGATGAAGATCCGATGGTGACAGTGAAGACTGAAGAGAAGAAGAAAGAATAAAGATAATGGGAGTGGGTTGTTACTTGCGTGTTAAATTAGTTAATTTTCGGTAATTAAATTAGTTAATTTTCAAATTATGATTAGCTTTTAAATTAGTTAATTTTCAAATTATAATAAGTTGGGAATAGAATAGTGGCAAACACATGCATCTTCGGACCATGTTATTCGCATAATCATTTAATATATATAGTTTTTTTTTTTTCGTAATTGTTTAGTTGTGTATGAAAACGTTAAACTAAATACCGAGCTTAGTGTAAGAAGTCGAAAACGGATTTAAAAGAAAAAACTTATACATGTTTTAAACAAACTTTAATTAATTTTATTTTAACAGCGTTGAAACCGTTTCGTCGAACTCTTAAATGTTAGCTTTTAAGTTTTAGTAGGTTTTACTTCTATGATTTAGATTTTAAGTTTCGATTTTGGGTTTAGAAGGGTGGGGCATGAGAGTTGTGATATTCTGCAACCTTCACTAATCAAATTTTGTCACCTCATCACACATTAATTTTACTCTCTTCAACCCAAAACTTATCAATAGTACCATCTCCCCCTCAACTTAGAAAAAAAATTAAAAACAAACTTATTAATTAAAACATAAAAATAACATAAATTTGAGTATATCATTTAAATATATCATTTAAATTCATCAATAAATGATTAAATGAAAATAAAATTAAAAATTACATAACCCCATGATTAATTCAAGCGCGGGGTCATAACGCATCACTCATCGGCATGGGTATGGCTATGATCCATCTCATTTTGGTATTTCAAAATGCATCTTTTCTCTCAATTTAGCTCGTTTGGTACATACTTGGTGAGTGTTGCGCGTATATTGGCCATATCTAACCCAATAAACGTCCACTACCTGGCCCCCAAAATCCAAAAAGTGAGGAGGTAAAATCTCATCGTTTTGAACGCCAGTATAAGCCCGGCCTAAGCTTTCATCTTCCTCGTTGGTCCACAGGTGAAAGAGACCGATTGGTAATTTGTTTGAGTTCATTTTTTTGTGAGAAATCTCGGTGAATTTGGTGAGAATTTTGATGAATTTGTGAGAAAATTGAAAGAATTTTATGTGTAAAAAAAAGTTTGAAAGAATCTTACTTATCAAAGTCGATAGATTTCCTCACCGACCAAAACGATGACACATTCTTTTTCAGCGGTTCCATTGCAAAATGCTAAGTTCCTGGTTTAGTGCAGTTGTTACTATGACACCCGTCAACTTTGTCCGCTTCCGATTTATTTTGTACGTACATTTATACATGTTAAATTATATACGTGACAATCTTGATGCACATATTATCTCGAGTTTACTAATCAATATTTAACGAGTAACAAAATATACGACACATGGTGTCGTATATCCGTACTATGTTGTAACATCCGGTTTTCAGATAAGGTATGACCTAGCTGGTCATGACAGTAAGGTTATCGAGAAAAGGAAAACCCAAGATACCTCGACAAACGCACCGAGACGATTGGACTAATCCCGAGGCTAGAAATTATTATATTACGATTATGTTCGTTAGAGAATTTAGAATCAAATGAGTGTATGCGAAATTTGGATTTGAGTGACGGTTTGGAAGTTACATGCTTAACGAGGAGCGTGTGATAGGTCCAAAATCTAAACACCTCGTTTGGAAGTGAAACCAATGGGGTAAGATAGAGAATTTAAAATCGTGAACGTAGGCGAAAACCGCGTGCGAAACGGAGTTCAAACGAAGCGGGAAACACGAAAACAAGTTAACCAGTCGCGCTGAAACTGATCAACCGAGGACGAATCATGCCACGACACGTGGCATGACACGTTTCAATAAGTGGCAGCTGCAAGGACACGTGGCAAGACTAATCATGAGTCATTGGGACACGTGGTAGACAAAGGGGGTGAATCAGCGACACGTGGCACGCAACGGAGGCGCCCACGTGGCCAAGGAGTCACGCGCCACGCGCCAACCTCCCACCTCGAACGGCGCGCCACGCGTGGGTACACAGGAAGAGCTCTATAAATAGCAAAGTCGGGGCAGCTCATTTCACACTCAAAAATCTATTCCCAAACCCACAAAATCACTCTAAACACTCTCTAGACTCATAGTAGGAAAAGTTAGGTGCTCGGGAAGTATCCAGAGGTGCTCGGAGAAGTCTCGATTAGCGTGTGAAGTCGGTGGAGCGGGAAATCCTTAGGAACGATAAGTGGAGGTTCTGCTCAAGAGATGTGAGTTATATGATCCCCCTTTCTAACTTTTTTGAAATGTTCGGGGCTAGTATGTATGCTTAAGTAGTAGATATATACTTAAGGTATGATATTAATATGTATAAGTAAAGTATACTATCTAAATAATTGTAGAGAGGTTAAGACAATTATTTAGGAATAGATCTAAGGAGATGATTGATG
>WOUH02000003.1:5909616-5921487 GCA_009936405.2 Stevia rebaudiana | reverse complement strand
CGGGGTGGGGGGGCGGTGTTCCCGCCGGCGTCGACACCCCCGGCGGCCCAGCGGGGCATGCATTACGGATAGTCTAACACCTCTTCTGAAACACGATTTGGCATCAAGAACCGACGGGACTTTGCTCAAACTGTTCTTCGACGATCGGTAATCAAAACAAGTGAGTGATCATACTATCCTGATCGATTTTCTCTAATTACTAAATCCCTAACACAATCTTGATAAATGATCAACCAATCGATCGAATTAGGTCGAACCCAAATCTAGGGTTCTTCATTTCGAATTTTGGGGAAGAACAACAGATTATTTTTTGAACCCAATGAGGACGCAAACAAACATTTCATTTGGAACTACAATCGATTTCTTTAGAGCTGTAATCGATTTCTCTAGATCTATTATCGATTTCGCTATCGCACCCTAACAACGTCGTCGATGTGGTGGCTATCGTGCCTAGCAGTGGTGGTGGGATTGGGTGTTGTTGCGATGAAGATGAACTCATATGTTGTGGCTACCGGTGGTGGTGCGACCAGTAGTGCAGGCACCGGTGGTGCAGATGATGAACACGGATGTTGGATGGTTTTAGTTTTGACAAATATTCATTTTGTGGAATTACAAATTGATTTTGACACAAATGACCCTTGTTTATATATTAATACATAACTAGTCCATTAGTTAGTTTTAAGGTAGTACATAACTAGTCCTTTATAAAATATAACCATGTGAGTCACTTTGTGCATTTTAGCCTTTTTTTTGCAAAATTTAATAGAAAAATCTAACGATATTAGTCATTTGAACTCAAATGGATACACAATGCAAACAACAGACCTACAATGGATGAAAATGAAAACTGTTGACTCAAATGGTAGTATGGTGAAACATATGGACGGAAGCAACAATTTACTTTTATTTTTTTCGATTATTCCAACGAAAAAAGTTATAAAACTAATACAAATAATGAATAATCTTCTATTGAGTTATCATGTATATAAAGTATTAATTAATAGTTATACACGTTTGATAGATTTATAATAAATGTTTTACACGTTTCGAGTAGACTTTGATAAATGTAACTCTTTTTATAATAACAATCGACATATATATTAGGTGTTCGAAAAACGTTGGTGTAATCATTTGTTTAGGGTTCGAAACTATATCAACATGTAAACCGACTAGAAATTTAAAGTTATTTTATATTAGATCATGCTCAGCGCGCCCGTGGTGGAGGGGGGGGAATGTTGCTGATATGGAGTGGATTTGTTGGAGGGACGCGTTGTAGGAAGCCGGAGGGACGACTGCACGTTGAGTTAAACACACATCAATATGCGTGTCCGTCTCCTTGAAGGGGCCACCCCAATTATAAAATCAATTTTCCATAGAAAAAAACTACTATCTCTTTAAAATGCTTTTAACGAAAATAGATAATTAATAAATGCTTTTAATTAAATTACTTAATTAATAAAATGCTTTTAAAAATCAAATTTTAATTAAAATCAAATTCTAATAAAATTACTTTTTAAATAACCTAATTATATCCTATAAATAACAATTGAAATTACTTAATAAAATTTATGAAAAGATAATTAACCTAAATTTACATAATAAAATCTATAAAAAGATAACTATTTAATCTATTTGTTAGTTAAAAAGAAGATATTTAGTAAATAGAGATAAAAAAGGAATGGTGATGTTGAAATAAAGAGGATGCATATGAGTCTATGAAAAGGATGTGTTGAATGGAAAATGTTTATGTGAGAAGAATGAGTGAAAAACTTAGGTGACATACTAATTAGGATGCATATAGTAAGAGTTGGTAGTCCTGAGTGTTATGATCAGTCCTAGGTGCATATGTAAACTAACTAAAAATTTAAAGTTATTATATTTTATAAATTCTAGAATATGATATATAATGAATGGTATTGATCGGTCTTCTTTATCATTTCAATATCTTAGTACAATTTTGTTTTTTTGAAAGGTAACTAGACTGTAAAATAGAAGCAGTTAAAGAAAATTATAAGAAATAAAAAGATTGACAAACATTTTTTAACAGCAAATGAATACTTTTAAGATCGACAAATAGGTAAACTCATTAGCGAAAGGCTACCAACGGCCTGCAAAAGGCAAACATTGTTGGTGACCCAGCTTGCCGAACTTTCCAAAGGAACCTACCACCCAAAGCCTACTGTGGTAAAACTCTGGCTCACTTGAAAATACTCCAAATGACACTCTAACTCATGACCTTCATATTAGAAGATCATGGGTTATCTCATCCCAAAACCAGTTGATCTGAGACTTATTGATAAAAAAACCCAACAAATGAAGGTGTTTTTTTCAAACCGAAGACTCAACCAATCTAGTCCATTTGGTATACCGTTTCTGGAAACCATAATTAACACTTTAATTCAGAATTCTATTAAAACCAAATTAAATCACACCGAAAACACTTGACATAAACATCTTAATAAATTTTTCAATCACTTTCCTTTAAATTTATCTTATTTCGTTTTTGTTTGTTTCATGCGACACGCAATTCACCCAAAAAGGAAAAAGAAGAAAAAAAAACATTTAGTATTTTAGTGCACTGGGACTAGGGTCTGTTTGGTATAAAGTAATGAAATGGACGACGGAATGGAATAGACGAGGTAATGGAATGGACAAGGGAATGAAATGGATAATTACCATTCCATTGTCATGTTTGGTTACCAATGATAATGAAATGAATCATTACTTCATCTTGTTTGGTAGAAAGAAAAAGATGAAGGAATGAAGTACAATTTGGGTCTGGTCAAGGCTCTGGTCATTGTTCGGATCATGGATCGGGTCGTGGTTCAACTCATAGGTCGGTTCATGGTTTAGGTTATGAGTCGGGTCATGGTTTCGAGTCATGGGTCGGGTCATGGGTTGGGTAATGGGTTGGGTCATGGTTTTGATAATGGGTCGGGTACTGGGTCAAGTCATAGTTGGATCATTGATCGGGTCATTCCTTCAAGGAAAGGAATGAGTAAAAAACACCTCTCCCTCAAGGAATGAAAATCATTAAAAGAGAAGGAATCGCATTCCTTATGTAATGGTACATTCCATTCCTAAGTATAACAAAACATTATTTATTTTATTCCAACGTAATGACTTATTTCATTCCAGCCTTCATTAATGTATACCAAACGCTACCTAATAAGATACGTCGTTGACGAATTGACGTGTCATAATCAAACAAATAAATAAAAGGAAAGCTGAAAATATGGGGCGATGATAACAAGGTAGGGTACATAAAGTAAAGGGGGGATATTAGTATATACCATATACCGAAGGGGTGCCAAATAGAATATGTATTGTCACTTTCATGTCTATTGGCAATGTTGGCCAACCCCCTTGTCACTTGGCTTTTGGCAGCTCCTCAACAACTATTTCAGGCCTTTTGGTATTTTACGTATTTACCCCTCTTCTCCCTCAATTTTTCTTGTTACTAAACTAAACTAAAAAGGAAAAATTAAGGCACGTATAGAAAAAGATGTAAATTTGAATAAATACAGATTTATTGGGCTTTTGGCAATTAGTTGTAAATTTGAAAATTCTAGAGTAAAAAGATTTAGATTTTGAGCATTATGTACTGATGTACTAACTCATTATGTAAAGGCAACTGTAGATATATTAATTTGTTACTAACATCAATTATTATAATATACATAATTTTGGTTGTTAGGTAACATAGTAATCAATGAAATATTACGTGCACATTTATTGAAATGTCCTGCAACTATTATAAAGAGCTCGTCATAAACGTGATAATACTATATTGTTTAAAGTTTAAAGTGATAGTAGATCATTATATTTGTTATTGTTATCGGTTATTTTGGCATAAGTAGTATGCTTTTAGTTACCAAATGACTTGATAATCCATATACACATTTACATATGCTATATTCTAGAACTATTAGATGTAAGTATGTAACTATCCTGAAAAACGTAGCACTACATGATTCGTTGTTATGGTTGAAGAATTCAAAGCAAAATATTTATGTTACGTGAACATGATTCCTAACAATAATTCAAGAATTAAAGGGCTTGGGGTTTAATAGTAATAATATGCATGCATAAAGGTGTCCATCCTTAGTTGATTAATGCTTTATGTCTATTTAACAGTGTGATTAGTAGATGAGGTAACTGTTATACAAAAATAATAGTGCAATGGTAAACTGAAAATAAAGGTAAAATCCAAGTGCATTTATGTAATTTGGCAAACTGATTCTTTATAAATCTTGGCTTTGCTACTTGTCCCCCCTTTCTCACTTGTGTGGAGGAAATAAGAACTTCCGACTGCTAACACACACAAAAACACACAATCGAAGAACAGAAAATTATCAATCATGGCGCTTCGAATCAGTCCGGTGACGATGCAATCGGAGATGTATCGTTCATTTGCTATTCCTCAAACGGCGAATCTCAGATCTCCTAAATTCACCATGGCTTCTACCCTTGGATCCTCCACTCCGAAGTGAGTAGCATTAGCTGTCGTATCTTATTCAATTACTTTGATTATTTCATGTTTCGATGTGTTTTGATTCCGTGGAATGAAATATGTTGTTAATTTGTTTCCATTACGGAATTAGTTGTTGCTTTTCGTGTGAAAACGATTAGCAGATTTGAGGTGACAGATGCAAAACTTAGATATTGTGATTGCGATTGAGTTTTCTATGATGTTGATGTATAATTATGCCTTTTAATAGTACTGTTTTTCTAATCATCTGTATTTGTGGATTTCTAACATTTGAATTATATTTTTGTGAATTAATTACAAATTTACACTCTTGTATATGTAATCAGTCATTTATATATATTAAAGTATTACATTTCAGTAGCCTTTTGTATAATCTAAGGCTGTAACTCCGTGCATGCAAGAGTCTCGTGATATGTAGAGAATATATGATTGTTTTTTGGTATTGAGTTTTAGATGTGCCTTTAAGAATTGTTAGTTAATAAAATGTAGGGGTTGCTGATTGGGCCACAAAAGGTTTGCCTCATGAGATCAGTGACTTTTAGTGTTCTTCTGGTAATACAATAAAAATTATTATTGTTATATGATCCTTCTTCTGGAATATTAAGTTCTTGCCAGTTATTACCCAATATAAATGCCTGCATCTTTTATTTCCTGTCTGATTATCTATGTTTGTTATCTGTTCATCCCTGAAAGAATTAGAAGCTACTTGATTCATGTGTTTGTTAAATTCTCCAAATTTTTTCGTTACACTCTATTTACTGACTTGTTTATGTATACTTGTTTTGTTCTTTCTTCTAATTTAATGTACTATGGTAGCTTATATATATATATATATATAATATATCAGTATATCACTCGCGTCTTTGTAAACGGGCTGGATATTAAATAGTTTACTGAATTTCTGTACATTATTAGTAAATCTGTTCTTATCTACATATATAAGCTGTTTCATGTGGTAATTTTTATGTTTTTTTTTTTTTTTTAATAATTATTGTAATTTTATAAGAATCAGTATTTTCTTGCCCTTGAACCTTGGTTTCTGTATTTAAAATTTTCTTCCACACAACCTCTATTCTTGCTATTTAGTAGGTGGTGTAAGTTTGAACTTTAACAAATTGTTAGTCCTGGTAGTTAAATTGGCCAGCTACTTGAAATATTCATCAACTAAGACAACCAATTTTTTTTCTATTGAATTTTTTATAAACTAATTAGTTACTATCTATACAATTTGCTTCCTTTTGATCCTTAATTTTTTTCTTCCACTTGTCTATTGCTTCTAATCTATCTTTTAAAAGCCTTCGCTCTTGTTTACATTTCTAAATTTCTAATTATAATTCCCTTATTGGGGCGCTTCCCTTTTCTTACACAGGGTTGAAAGTACCAAAAAGCCCTTCACCCCTCCACGTGAGGTTCATCTGCAAGTGACACACTCAATGCCACCACAAAAAATAGAGATTTTCAAATCCATAGAAAATTGGGCTGAAGAGAATATACTGGTCCACTTAAAGCCCGTTGAAAAATGCTGGCAACCACAAGATTTCTTGCCAGATCCTGCATCTGACGGTTTTGAGGAACAAGTTAAGGAATTAAGGGCACGTGCTAAAGAGATTCCTGATGAATATTTTGTTGTTTTGGTTGGTGATATGATTACTGAGGAAGCTTTACCTACTTACCAAACAATGCTTAATACTTTAGACGGTGTGCGCGATGAAACCGGTGCTAGCCCGACACCGTGGGCTATCTGGACCAGAGCTTGGACCGCTGAAGAAAATAGGCACGGTGATCTTCTGCACCAGTATCTTTATCTTTCTGGGCGGGTCGACATGAGACAGATTCAGAAAACAATTCAATATCTCATTGGGTCTGGAATGGTAACCTTTTTTTTTCTTCCATTTTTCTCTCTTTCTAATATTTTATGTACCTTATTTTCTTTTTCTTTTTCATCTAGCAGCAATTGCAATTCATCTTTATATTTATTATTTAATGAAAAAGCCATTTATCTTAAAAATTTAAATATATTTAAAAAACTCTTTACATCCCATTTCTCATATTTATCTCTATATTTTGGGATGGAGGAATTAATTGGTGTTGTTCTAATTTTTATGGCTAAGAAACCAGATTGGAATTAAAGAATGAAAATGATGTTTTTCTAGTAACTTAAATATAAAGATGGAGATAAGGTGTGAATTGTGAATCTATAAATATAAAGATTCACTATAGCTTTGTTAAAGGTTTTAATGATAAAGATTGATATGGAGTAATAATGGGTTATTTTTATTTAATTTAAAGGTAAGGATGGAATGTGTTGGGTCTGGCTGGTCACATTTTGTCCACTTTTCTAAAACGGTTTATAAACTATTTGTTTTGATTATGATTACAGAAAATGCAAGGTGTTTTAGTAAGCTGATTTAATAGGTTGTTTACATTAAAAGTGCAGTTTGGGTAACTTTTGAACCATTCAACCTGCTATCTTAGCTATTCTTTCTGTTTCACTCACTCATTTTTACCCTTTACGAGATAACAATAACATAACCCGAATGCGATCTTTTACCTTTTTTATGAATCTTATCCTCTTTCTTTTCACTTGTCTAGCATAGGCAGGCGGGCTAAATAACGGATGATATTTTGGATCCAGTCAAGGCTGATCTGAAACAACATTATTTCTACAATTTAGACTTTTATATTATTTTTTAGAATCGGATTACAAAAAACATATCTATTATAGTATTAGTACGTTATTTGCATTAAATATACACTATGGGCTCCCTTTTGTTTACCCATTTCACTTGTTAGAAATGAAACTATTACTTAAAATAAATCTGTCTAAATTGTTGCTCTTTCTTTCATTCAGGATCCACGAACCGAAAACAGTCCCTACCTCGGGTTCATCTACACATCATTTCAAGAACGTGCCACCTTCATCTCCCATGGAAACACCGCCCGACACGCGAAGCAGCACGGCGATCTAAAACTGGCCCAAATCTGCGGTACAATTGCTGCCGATGAAAAAAGACACGAAACCGCGTACACAAAAATAGCCGAAAAACTATTTGAAATCGACCCTGATGGCACGGTTCTTGCTTTTGCTGACATGATGAAGAAAAAGATCTCAATGCCCGCACACTTGATGTATGACGGACGCGATGACAACCTTTTTGACCACTTTTCAGCCGTGGCCCAAAGACTCGGTGTTTATACCGCCAAAGATTATGCAGACATTTTGGAGTTTCTGGTGGGCCGGTGGAAGGTGGAGGATCTAACTGGGCTTTCGGGTGAAGGACGTAAAGCCCAAGAGTATGTTTGTGGGCTGCCATTGAGAATCAGAAGGCTTGAGGAGCGGGCTTCCGCTCGGGCTAAAGAAGGCCCGACTATACCGTTCAGCTGGATTTTCGATAGACAAGTGAAGCTCTGAAAAATGAGATAACTTTCTGTTGCTTTTTATAAGTAGAGGTTAAAGTTGAAACCTATGTTAGATGTTTGTTTCGTGTAGCGATTATGTTTTTTTTTTTTTTTTTTTTTTTTTTTTTATTTGGAATGTTTTACGAGTTTAAACTTGTTTGCATGTTGGACATATTATAGAACTTGTTATGCCAGTTTTGATGACGATGGTTATCGTCTGTATCGTGGTGTTAGATGATTCATTTGGTGGTGGTTGTGATGGAAGACCTTGTTAGTTTATCTTTGCCTTCCCTTCCCTTCCCATTTTAGAGGTCAAAACATTATCGGTAAAGGCTAGAATTGTTCACAAACTCATGGTGTATGTAAACGTCACATTACTCTTCATTTCACTTAACTTCACACCACTACACATCAATATTTGGGCAATGATGCGCGAACCACACCACATAGACAAAGTCTTCTAGAAACTGGTTCTCACTATCGAGCTTAAATTAAAACGATCTTTTTTCTTCGGTGTGTTATTTTTTAGTTCGGAAATGACGTTTTATGTTTATATAAATTAGTCGAACCACCATGGCAGTTTTGGATTTGCATATATGTAATGTAATGTCCCCATGTATAATTGAAATACAATATGGTTTCGAAGTGCGGTTCGTCCCTAAGTTCAACCTAAACTTAGCCAGGGTCCAAGTGAACTGAGCCCTAAGCTCATCTACACTTGTTTAATTTAAAGGCTGGAAGCTTGAGCTAGGCTTAGAATTAGCTCGTTTATTATTTACATATATTATTTTATTAATTAGTTTATATAGATGTGTAAATAATTGCATATACATATTTATAAGCTATAATTGAAACTTTATGTATAACACAATATATTATTTAAGTTATTTTATCATAACTCTGTAAAAAATAAATACTATATAACTATCTATTGAATATCTTAAATAAACTCTATATAAACAAAACTCGTGAGCCTACTGGAGCTTTGATATATTAAGCCCGGACTCGGACTTGTTTATGACACAAGCTTATTTTTAGTCTTGAGCTCTCCTCGAGTTTATTTAAGCTTGGTTGGATCTAAGTTTTTAGCGATTAAGTCTCAAGTAGCTCACACGCAATTGCACCTCCAAAGTCAGCCTTTGATATAAGATTAAACAAAATAAAAATAAGTTATTCTAGCGGTAATCAACAACAAAGATAGAAGACCAACATCTTTTACAATGGAGTCTATCTACTTAATCTTCATTGTTTAGATAGTTCTTTTATTTTGCTCCCTCGTCAGGATCTCCATCTCAACTTCATCTTTAGATATTAAAGTTCTATCACAATTTTTATATTTTTGTGAGTCCAGAAGAAAGACGAAATAAATAAAATAAGTATCTGTTAGTGAGGTAGAGATAGAAATGAAGAATGAGACGTGAAATGTTTAACAAAATTTAGAGATGAAGGAAGATGGTTAGCGATTGTCATGGTGGTCAGGTGGTGTGAGGGAGATGGCATAAGAGAAAGAGATATTGAAAAAGTGGAGCTGACTAGCTGAGTCCGTTTCAATTATGTTTAAGATTTAGAAAAAAACAACTTATATCATTTATTAACAGCTTCAGCTTGTACAATACCATAATAACTTGTAGTTAAGTTAAAGACCAAAGTACCTCTAAATTTAACAGAAAAGATGAATTAAGTAGGTAGAAGAACTCTAAGCTATAATAAAATAAAACACAAAATGTTCAATGCTAAAAAAGACAAAATTACATAAAACGTCCTTTAGGTTTATATAAAATTGTGTGTTCGTCCTTTATGTTTTAAAAGCGCCAAAACCATCTTTTATGTTTATTCTTTGTCTAAGATTATGTCCTTTAGACTCACGAATGTAATTTTGTTCGTTAAGTCCTGTGCATATAAGGGTATAATTGACTTTTTTTCTCTTTAAGGACTAGTTTTGTAAGTTATTTAAAGTTTAAAAAAAGAAGGAGAATACTTTTCTTAAATAAAAGATTGACCCGTGACCTGGTCTAACATCTTCTTCTCCAGCTAGCTTCACATTTACCGACGACCTGGTTTGCATTTTCGACAACCATGAAAAATAAATTAAAACAAAATTTCACCGGATTCATTCTAATTACCTGTTTATGTTTTTTTTTTTGTCTATTTGCCAACTCACAGCATAAAAACCATCTTAAAAAAGAAAGTAAGTTTCCATGAAATTGACCAGCTACATATAAAGAGGGGTGAATTTAATTAGAAAAACAAGATCTACGATAAATCACCATGAAAAGAAAAATCTGCTCTCAAATTCATCAAAGGAACTTTGTGACAGGTTGATATGCGTGATCATGGTATGAAAACTCAAGTAATAAATTTTTAATAAACGATCAAACAAATCCACGCATAAACGACAAGTGTACCAGTCGTATTGTAGCGGGAATGGAAGACCAAGTGTAGTCCAATGACTTAAAGGACAGAACCACAGGCACACTCAGAAAGGTGAACGGTCATGCAACTTACGATTTAGGGGTATTTTGGTCTTTTAACAAGCACACAATAAAACACAGTCAAACAAACAAGCAAACAACCAATAAACAATCAGATAAGAGAACAGTAGCTACCTAGGCTAGTATCATGCAATCAATCAAGTGAAAATGGATCATGGACTCAAGAATTGGTGATTTGAAGTCTGTTAATTAGTCAACTAATGGTGTATGTAAGTTCTGTGAACTATCCTCTCGGCCTAGACCCCTACAATGAAGACTCATATTAGATTGACCTTATTAGTACCATAAATCTATGGGTTTGGTTTCCTCTTAGCCTAACCTACCCATAATCTAAGTTTCCCGTACCCGATTTTCTTCTCGGCCTAAATTTGTGCACTGAAGACAACAAGACAAAGACTAATCACACTTTAATTGCTAAAGACAAGACTAATCAACCTAGGTCATCCTCTTGGTCCACCCAAATTAATCAACCCCGCAGTAGATAACTAAATCCAATCCCCTCTCGGTCTTAAGGACGCAAAACGCAACTTAAACTAGCGAATTAACCAAGACATCAATGCTATTTAAAGACAAACAATAGCTAGACTTGATTTCATTAGCAATTACCATTATCTTAACTGCTATGTGATCAATTAAGGTCTGAATTCTAACTTAATTTCTACCAATATTAATTATTATTGTCCAAACACCAATATTCAACAAGAAATCATACAATCAACATCACCTAGGAAACTACTAATGAAATGAGACAAGCATGATCATTGAAAACATCAAAACATTCATATAATAATTTGTATTCATCGCTCTAACAGAAAGATTAGAAGAATTGTAACAAAACACGACTAAACAATGTTTAACATAAATCTAAACAAAACCGAATAAGCAATCAAACGACTCCAAGCTTCTTACTTGATTATATCAACTTCTTTAGCATCCAAATTAGTCCAAAAGTGCAGAAGAAGTCGAACCCTAAAACCCTCTGGATATCTTTCAATTTATACAAACAAAAATAGGGTTTTGGTCAAATTAAAAACTCCCGCGCTTCACGCGACGGCTACATATCCTCCCGCAAGTAGCGCGCGAGACAAAATAGTTGGGGCACCTTAAATTTCTCTCGCGGGCAAGGGCGGTACTCGTGGGACTACTCTTTTTTTTGCGCGTAGCGCAAGCGGTTGGATTTCCAGCTTTTTAACTTTCTTTCGCGTACGTTCGTCTCGTCTCCACTCGAATGCTCGTTCTTCTTCGTTTAAGCTTAGAAAACATCGTTTCTACTACGAACATATGAGAAATATGAAAAGAATAAGTATAAGAACGAAACGTATCTAAAACAATACAAAACTATACAAATACGTAAACAAAAGACTCAAAATACAAACTAGAATGTAGTGTGTTTACAGCACATCAAACATCCTGTAACACCCGGTTTTCAGATAGGCTATGATCTATTTTCCATGTACTAATACTCGACAAACGCACCGAGATGATTTG
>WOUH02000003.1:5894592-5909516 GCA_009936405.2 Stevia rebaudiana | reverse complement strand
GTTAAAACTAGTGCAATTTTACTTTTGCACCTCGAGAGTCCACACACATATATATATATTATATGCGCGCTCCGCAAACAAGGCGTATATCACAACACAATTGTGTTGTACCTTAATAGCCATGGTTACTAGAGAGAGCGTATTATGTTAATAACTATACGGTTAGAAAATACAAACATAATAACAAATATTGTGCCTAATCAGTGGAAAACACTGATATATACATATTGCTAAAAGATTCATCGCCAACGCTGATACGTCAAAACTTGACATCGCTAACTATTTTTTATTGAAACTAAGGACACATGTTATAAATAAACTAAAGTAACAAAGTACCCGCAGCTTCCTCCTTGACATGGCAGTGCTATGACCGATTGAGCTACAATCCCAGGAAAATGAGGTGTACAACCTCCATTTTTTTCTCATCATTCGAACTATTGACCTTTGACGTGCTGAAATAACGTATGATTGTTTATAATGAAATTTCTGGTACATATACATATCATTGAATCTTGTGTCATGTCATATAATTGGTGCGTGTATTCATGAATCTTGTGCCATGTTAATGCATATACCATTTTCATCTCAAATAAATTAACAAGCATTTAGTGATATATTGTGTCTTATCGGATAGTATTTGGAATCTTGTCTCATGTCAAATAATTTGCACTTACATCAAGGAAAAGCTTGTCTAGTGAGGATTTTATACAAATTGTATACGAGTAGTATGTCATGGTGTCTATCTGAGGTGACGTTGGCTGCAACCTTTCTATGTTTGATCGATTCTGTATAGTTCGTATAACCTTATACAACCCGTATTGACACAAACATGTCGTCTAGATTTAAGGCTGGTGTATCACTAACACCTCTCATTAGTAAATAGTAATTACGCGTCGATGTATTCAAGGTGTGAATAGATATCGTGTCCCATCAAATTTAATGTTGTGATGTTATTGGTATACAAGTCATCCTTTCATTAAATATTTTTTTGACACAAAAAACAAACACTTAATATTATAGTTTGGTGGGGGCAAAGGCAGATCCTGGGACATGTGGTTGACAAGTCATGATTAAACAAATAATAAAAAAGAAAAAAGGTAAAGTTAGTGTCGATGATATCAATGTAGATGTGCACAAAGTAGAGGGGTGAGTTGCTAACTAATATAATGATTAGGGTGACAAATGGAATATGTTAGTCACTTACTCACTTTCATTGGCTATGTGTCTTGCTGGTCACACCTCCGTGGCTCCGTCGCTTGCTTGGCTTTCGGCTGTTTCCCCACCGGCCACCTCTCTCGACAACCTACTTGGGCCCCTTTGTCATTTTTTACATTTTTATCCGACATGCCCTTCAAATTGTTATTTCTAAACAAAACTTAAATTTGTCACAAAAATATTAAAGAATGTTATTTGTGAATGAATGAGGTAATTTTTCATGAGAAAGTTTATATTAAGATTTTAAACATTATTAGGTTAAGAAGAGCTTGTTTATAATAGCTGTTTTTAAACCATCCTAACTAAAATGGTTGAGGCTGCTGAGATACCTAAGACTTTATTAAAATAAGAAGGTTTTAGATTCAAGTCTCATCTGAGACATAGTTTTAGGTTGGGTCATATGTTTTCTTTTCTCACAAGATATGTTTCATCCTTGTTGGTGTTCTTGAGTGAGTTAGGCCTAAAGTGTCAAAATCAATATGAATGATTGATATCGCATCTTAAGGTAGCTCATTACAGTCTTGGTGTTAGTTTCAAATGTCGTTGAAAAAAATAACTCATTTTAAGGGTAATGTTAAAATTACCAAACCTTGTTTGTATTTCTCAATGTTGCTAATTTGTTATTTGCATAAAAAGCGATGGCGTTCATCACTTTGATGCATTTTTTATCTGGGTATTCATCCTTGCGCATATGACAAAGTAATGCATATCGACCGTTCTTCGGTTACCAAATTGTTAAAAAAAAATTAAAAGATTGTTATAATAAAAGTGAAGTTTTTGGTGAATGCTTAGGAAGAATTTGTGACTCTTGATCGGACAAATCAATGGTCAAGATGAAGTGGTCTACACTTTGTACAATAAAGTTACCTAAATATAACTGGAATGACATAAGAAGAATATCCACATTTTTTGAGTTAAATCAAGTTCTATCCTGTTTTTTTTTTAATTAAATAACTTTTATACGCTTTTATTTTTATTTTTTAAAATTACACCATAAAATATAGAAATTTTATTATCTTTAATTTGAGTATGATATTGATGTGTTTTATTTTTTATTTTTTAACGTGGTCTGTTTTTTTTGGACTTGGTCCGTGATTTACATATCTAAAATATCAGTCTGTATTTATAGATAGGGAGATGGCTAAGAAGACTTGTGATTAGTGTAAGGCATTCACCAAAAGAGAATTTATTTATTTTTTGCTTTCAAAGAAGACAATGAAAAATAAAAGGATTATATCTAACAGTCACTTATGTTCTAATCAAGTGATAGGAATTAGGAGACAAATTTCTTTCTGCGTAGACTCAGGTTTAAACTTTATAATTGTGTAGTTTGAAAGTAGTATGAGTACTATGTAATTTGAACACACTTAAAATGAAATTATGTTTTAAACATCATCTAGATTTTTAAAATCTAGGATAAAATGACTGTAACCTATCCACAACTTGATTTAGCTTGAGCGGAGTCCATTTACCACTCACCTTTAAGACCTGATGGTATACCTTGTGGTAGAGGGTGTGGTCCTACGTGGCCACCTTGTGGTAAGACGAATGAAATTATGTATATTATTTAATAAAATATATTAATAATAGTATAAATTAATGTTACTTGTCTCGTTTCTATTAAGGCCACACGGTGTCGTCCTACACTTTCCTACTCTTCCCCGCTTCCACGTCAGCGCCACATCAGATTTTCCCGGGTTTTCCCACTTTTTCCCATTTCACACGGTGTCGTCCCACTTTTCTCCATTTCTTCCCACTTCCCCCATTTCTTTCTTTTTTCTTCTCATTTTCTTCGGTGACATCCGGTGAGCATTCCCCGAAATTCCCCACCCCAAAAGTGGGGGGTGGTGTTCCCATTCAGGGCCGGTCGGTAAAGATTTTTCCCCGCCTCTTCCCGTTAACCACACCGCTTGCTCTAATACATCTAATATATTAATAGTATTAATTAATGCATGAATTAAAATTCAATATTCAAAATAAAAACAAATTCATTATTTGAAAAAAAAAACTCACTTGAATGGGCATGTTTTTATTATTTTAAATATTCAAAAGCAAATAATGCAAACATAATTTTTTTTGTCTCATTGTAACTAAATTTTGGTAGGTATATTAAATGATACTTAACTATGAAATGCAAAACCCAGAAAATGTTCAAGCATGAGAACATGTATACACTACAGACTTACTATTTAGTATTTACTAATAAGTCCACTCAATGCTACACGCAAAATATTCACGACTGAAACATATACCAGGTGTTTAGACAGTTTATTATTTTAAATCGTTTTTTTTTTAATCCATGAACCGGATACTTTTTTTCTTATTTTCTTTCCTGAAGTTCAATTAGAATTTCGCTTCTTATTTTTATGTATTCAAATCATTAAACTTCAACCCATACTAAAATATTGTATATTTTCATATTTTATTTATAAAACCATATACATATAGAGTGATATACTATGTTATAAACTCGTGTATTACGCGGATTTGTTGATAAAAAATTTATAATTATATAAATATCAAAAGACATTTGTCTCAATTACAGCTCAATAACTTTTTTATGTGATGTCATTGGTTGGAATCTTACATGAGAAAATATATTATGGGTTGAGTTAAGGCCAGATCCCCATGTTCATATTCTTTAAGTAGAATGGTGATCCATTTACCAAGATGATCACATGTCTCTGAGTCGACAATTTAATATTATAATATAAACAAATTTATTACATAAAATAATATAAAATTAAACTATAATTAAAATTTATAAAATTAAGAAATTGTTGTATATTAAATAATTTTGTAATCAACTTTTAATAAAATTAATATTTCAAACTAGCGATTTGTAACTATTACTATCTTATAAATTAATTATATTTTTAGTTGCTTAAAGTTTAATAAATTTCGTTGATAAATTCGTATATAAAGGGAATTCAAAATTTATTTTTTATTTAAATAAGAAATAGTTAAATAAAAGTTAAATCAAAATTTATTTATTTATAAGAATGTGAGATTGACATGTAATATTAATTGGAATCAGTTATTAAATATATATGTACTTTCAAAATTTTTTATAGCATTAATGACATCATTTGATTTTTAAATCGTGGCTAGTTCGAAGAGTAAATCGGTAAAACAACCAGGGGTGTACATAATAACCAAAACTAAAAAAAAAAATCCAAAGTTTGAATCATATCCAAAACTAAAAAAAAAACTGAATGGAAATCAGATTGTGGGTTACCTGAAGATATTCGAGTCGGAAATACGGTTTTAGATTCGAATCAAGTTGGATATTTGAATTCAATCCAAATAACCCGAATAAACACTATATATTCGGGTTATTAGTTTACTTGGGTTGTTCGGATACATAAATCAAGCTTATTCGGATTATTAAATAAAACATTCAAATGCAAACAATTTAACTTGCTATCAGACATGATGAACACCCTGAAAATATTTAATCCCAGTTATTAAAACGTTAGGTAGAAGATTCCAAATTTAGTTCTGGTGTGAACTAAATAAAATTTAGAAGAAGGAAATAAACATAATATGTAAACAAACTAAAAGTACAAGGGCAAAAATATATATAAAAAAAGATAGAGGGAAATAATGAAACATGACAAATAGATTCTTTCTTATAAACCTTGGGTTTGCTACTATTTATTTTCTCACTTGTGTGGAGGAAAATACAACTTGAAAAACTGTGCGACAGCAAGCACACACAGTAACACACAAAGAAGAAGATCATCAATCATGGCGATACGGATCAATCCGACGATGTTACAATCGGAGATGTACCGTTCATCTGTGTTTCCTCAAACCAAGAATTTCAGATCTCACAAATTCACCATGGCTTCCACCCTCGGATCCTCCGCCCCGAAGTGAGCATCATTGATTCATTTCCTATCGCTTTTATTCACTCGTGTGTTTATTTCATGTTCGATTCTATGTGTTTTTATGCCGCGATATCAGTTATTTTGTTGTTAATTTGTGTTCATCACGGAACCGATGGTTTCGTTTTGTATGAATACGATTAGTTGATTTTAAGTGGCAAGTACGACAATGAGATATCGTGATTGCGATTGAGTTTTCTATGACGTCAATGTGTTTTATTTAATGATTATGCTTTGGAATATTACTGTTATTCTAATCAATTTTATATTTGGTTGTGTAGCATTTGGATTATATGTTTGTCTTTTACAATTTGGTGAAGAGTTATGAATGTATGATATATATATTTTGCTCAATTTCTAAATTTTACACAGTATAGATGCTTTCAGTTTATTCTATGCTTTAAAGGCTTACAGTTTAGTAGTCCCTAGAGAATGTGACCGAAATTCCAATATTTTCTCAAAACTTTAAAAAATGAAAGGTAAATCATCGGAAATGGTTACTCTTTTTATGATATGGTCCATATGGAGAAGAATTCTGATTTCTGTTTGATATTAAGTTGGTCTCTAATGTTGTTTTTTATTGTTGTCTAGATGTGCTTTTCAGTGTTATTATTTTTATATAAACTTTTACCCAATCGGCACAAATGGTTTCCCTCATTAGGTAAATAGGTTGTCCAATTTGGTTCTTATGTATTTTCTCTACATAAAAATATAAAATGTGAAATAGGTGAATTTGTTCTTCATTTTCATATTTATGCTGTTTGTGTAGTAATTCTTATTTAGTCTTTCTTCATCATATAACTTCTCTTGTTTAGGTAGGTGGTGTAAGTTTGAACTTTCTATAGATTGTTTCTTTTTTCTTGGTAGTTATATCAACTTGCTAATTCAAGAAGCCTCCAACCAAGACAAACTGCTAATAATCCCATCATCACACTTTTGTATTTTCATGACTCAATTATTTTTATTTGCAAAAATTTACTTCATCATTAATCCTTGATTGTTTCTTGCCACTTTTCTTTTTCTTGATTGCATTGACATTCAATTTTAGTGATGGTTTTTGAATCTTTGAATTGTGAATATTTGTGATTATAATTCCGTTTTCTTACACAGAGTTGAAAGTACCAAAAAGCCCTTCACTCCTCCACGCGAGGCTCATCAACAGGTGACACACTCAATGCCCCCACAAAAGATTGAGATTTTCAAATCAATAGAGGGTTGGGCTGAAGAGAATATTCTTGTTCATCTAAAGCCTGTTGAGAAATGTTGGCAAGCCCAAGATTTCCTTCCGGAACCTGCATCTGATGGATTTATGGAACAAGTGGAGGAATTACGGGCTCGCGCCAAAGAGATTCCAGATGATTATTTTGTTGTTTTGGTTGGAGATATGATTACAGAAGAAGCGTTGCCAACTTACCAAACAATGCTTAATACTTTAGACGGTGTGCGCGATGAAACCGGTGCTAGCCCGACACCTTGGGCCATCTGGACCCGGGCTTGGACCGCTGAAGAAAATAGGCACGGTGATCTTTTGCACCAGTATCTGTATCTTTGTGGGCGGGTCGACATGAGACAGGTTCAGAAAACAATTCAATATCTCATTGGGTCTGGAATGGTAAGTTTGTTTTCTTTATCTTATTATGTATTTTTTAAATGATTTTAGTCTCTTTTTTCGTCTAGCATAGGTTCTTATCAAACCAGATATGATTTTTCGTATGGTTGAAATGAGCTAGTTGGTCAAAGTTTTTCTAACTTTTTTGCTTATACTTTTTTTTAATAAATAAATAGTGTTAAAAATATATGGGTCGACATGGGCTAATTTTACCGAATAAAGAAATTTAATAGTTTGTTAGAATTAAATGCACTCTGGGTGAGTTTCGAGTTTGGACACACCACATTTCTGACTTATTTTTTGGCTAGATTTTGCTTACCCTTATGACCCATTAGAAAAAAGAAATATTCCATCAGTAAGTTTTCCTTTTCCATCTTGGTTTTATTTATGAATCTTTTTTTTTAATCGTCTAACATCGATATAAGAGGTGTCAAATGGTCAAAATGTTCTGCCAGTTCATTTTGACTCAATCTTTTATTTCTGTTTTATTTATGAATAATGTATGTGTTACTTATCGTTAGTCATTACAAACATACTATACCAATAAATAATAATGTGTATTATATATCATCAGTCATTACAAATAGACCTTATACAATCTTTCAGGTTTCTAACTATCCAACCTGCTTAGCTAGTATTTTTGTTTTTTTTGCCATTTGATGAATTTCAAATAAAATTTATACCAAGCTCATAAATAAATAGAAATTACCATCTTTAATTTGTCATTAAGCCTTGATATATATACTATTTACGCGCTCTTATTCTTTCAGGACCCCCGTACCGAAAACAGTCCATATCTCGGGTTCATCTACACATCATTTCAAGAACGCGCCACCTTCATCTCTCACGGAAACACAGCCCGACACGCAAAGCAGCACGGGGACTTAAAACTGGCTCAAATCTGCGGTACAATCGCAGCCGACGAAAAACGCCACGAAACCGCATACACAAAAATAGTTGAAAAACTATTTGAAATAGACCCGGATGGCACGGTTCTCGCTTTTGCTGACATGATGAGGAAAAAGATCTCCATGCCAGCTCACTTGATGTATGACGGTCGCGATGATAACCTCTTTGACCATTTCTCAGCTGTTGCCCAACGACTCGGTGTCTACACTGCCAAAGACTACGCAGACATTTTGGAGTTTTTGGTGGGCCGGTGGAAAGTGGCGGAATTGACCGGGCTTTCGGGTGAAGGGCGTAAAGCCCAAGATTATGTGTGCGGGTTGGGCCCGAGAATTAGGCGACTTGAGGAGAGGAGTTCAGCAAGGGCAAAAGAAAGCTTGATTGTTCCGTTTAGTTGGATCTTTGATAGAGAGGTGAAGCTTTGAAGTATGCTAATAGTAAGTTTTAAGTGAAGTTTTCTGTTTTCGTGTAGTGAACAACCAACGCTTTTTTTTTTTATGATTTGTAATGTGTTGAGTTCGGGTTGTTGTGTGGCTGTTGGACATATTATAGAACTTGTTATGCCAGTTTTGATGATGATGATGATTGATGTGTGTGATTGATTTATCTGTTGGTAGGTTGTGGAGAATGGAGATACTGATGGTGGAAAACCTTGTTTTTGTAGGGTTCATCATTGGCTTCCATGTTTGAAGGCTATAGATCATCATAATTGGAATTTAAGTTCTAATTTTTCTTTTGTTGTATTTGGTTGGGTAGAAAAGGAAATTGAATTAGAATGATTCCAATCAAATAACTTGATAAAATTTATATTCCTATATATTATGTTTTAAATGATTTAACTACGAAAATGTCACAATACTCGTTTGCCACCAATGACAGATCCACACTACAGCCACTACCTACCATCAGCTTTTGCCACCAACCACTACCGCTCACCAATGCCATTGCCACCACTGGCCACCATCATCAATCGTTACTACCCACCACTAATTGTTGTCGCCGCCACCATCACTGACCTTCTCTACCCAGCATCGACCGCCAATGTCACCAACCACTGATCGCAACTGCCACTTGCTAGCGATTGCTACTACTTGCACCGGCTGCCATTGCCACCACCACCCGCAACCAATCATTGTTTCCACCAACATCCGCCAAATGTTTTTATATATCAACTCCATAACAGATGTACTTACTAAACACATTTTTATTTTAAAATGAATCTCTGAAGGTATATTGCAAATTCCGTATCCAGTTTCAATTCTTTAATTTTTCTAGGCGTGTTTAGACGTATGGTTACCTTGGAAGATAAACGGGAAACCTTCCCACTTTGGTTATCTTTTGTCATTGTATAATCCTCATTCATCTTTCACTTATGTTATGTTTCATCTTTTATGTTTTTAAATATACAAGATAAAGAAAAGAGTGGAGGAGAGGATGTGATGAAAATCCACCGCAATTTTTTCAAAAGTGAAGTGTCGCTGTGAGGAGGGGACATTCCCATCTGCCGAAGAGACGTAAAGGTCTCAACATACTAAATAATGTGCCAAACAATCATATGTGACATTTTTAAATGTCGGATCTAAAGTACGTCATTTGAAGATAAATTTTGATGCAAACAAAATTTCCTTCATAGTGTAATGGGCCACCAATACATATAGATTGACATATCACATGTCACGATCTATTGCTTTCACAAATATAGCCTTAGTGGCTTAGGGTATAATCTATGAAGGGGATTAACATAGATGATTTATCGAATTATACAACTTCAATGTTCGAATGAAGTTAATATATTTGCGATATAGAGGAAAACAATATTTTGCCTAAAAATAATAGTAACAAATCTTGGTCATTCATTTAATTAATTAATGGTTAAGATTCAAGCGAATTCAAATGTGAGTAAACAAAGTAGGAAAAGTGTAATATGTAAACCCACTGACTTTTTAAATTTGGGAGAATTACATATATCCCCTTATTTTGAAACCTAATTACATATATACCCAACCCAAAACTTAAATTACATATTTACCCAATTAATGTTATAGCCCAAAAACTTAAATTATATATAACCCACTCAAAATGGGTATATATGTGAGTTTTTTATGTTTGGAGTAGGATATATGTAATTAAATTTTAGGTTGGGTATATACGTAATTAATAAAGTTTATATGAGGGTATATGTAATTGCCCCATTAAATTTCCCTCACCTTTTTTAAACATTTATAATTTTTCTATACGACATTATTTTTTTTATAAAAATTGCAACATAAAAAACGAACATTTTCTTCTCTTTAATATGAGTATCATAGTAATAAACTTTTTTAAAATTAAGAAAAAATATAGATTAATTTTTATAAATCTTCAATAAGCTTGAACCTAGAAACAACACCGGAAATAAATTCTTAACTCTGTAAGTCTGTAAGTACTGTATCATTTGGTTCGGTTTCAATTTTCACAACTTGACACATAAATATTAAAATCGTACCCGGAAAACTACCCACTACTTTCTCTTCATTTATAACTTATAAATTTTAATTTTAATTTTTTTAGTGTTTCAAAGCGTGATAGGGTACAAACACGAAGGGTAAGTTACATTTAGCACCGCCGCTAAAACCCTCGTAGAATCACCCCAAATCGGAAAAAGTTTCAGAACAAAGTTCACAATGAATCACATCGATGCAGCAGAAGAACGAATTGTTACAGAGAGATTGAGGCAAAAACTCAACGAGGTGAATTCTGCTGCTCAATCTCAGCTCTCAGTTGTTCAGGATCATGTCAATTTTACTCTCCAGGTATCTACTGTTTTCCATCTTTCTAGATATGTGTGTATACGCGTAAACTCATCTGAATGATTACTGGAAGATTGTTATGAACTTTGATCTGAAAATATTGCTGGATGTGCAGAAAGCGTACTTCAGATGTGCGCATGAGTGCTTTGACAGGCGGAGGAAGCAGGATGACATAAACATGTGCGTTGAGAATTGCAGTATTCCTGTTCTTCAAGCTCAGAATCTTGTTGAAGGAGAGATGGCCAAGTTTCAGGTATTGTATGGCTATTTTTCCCTTAATTTTATCATGAATGTGGTAGCTAACTAGCTGTGCTACATAATTTGTATCACATGATATGAATCATGAGGATAATTTTGCAGTTCATGTGCTGTAATGCAAATTAGAAGAGGTAATATGTTCACTTGTTTCTAAATGAGATTTGATATGATCCTAGTGAAGGTTTTAGATTTGCATTATCAATGTCCTTTTGGTAGGTTTGTACTTATAACGAGTGTTACTCATCTTGTTAAATGGTATTTTGTTTTTTTTTCCCTTATATCAATGTTTGATCTGTACTTTGGTTGCTGAAAGAAACATTGGAATGTGTGAATAAGTGTGAATGTGTGATAATATAATCTCACTGCTTACAATATTCCATGATATTAGGTTGGGCTTTTGGTTCTGTAAATCCAAACCCTTTATGTCTAATGAAATAAGATATTTCAGAATTAAATTTCCAAGATGTGATTTTGTAGAGCTTCTTTGCATAGTTTTATCAACCACTTTATTTTATGTCATTTGATTCTAGCATATGAAGTAATTCGCTTGTTAAAATGTTTCAAATTAATTTTAGTCTATGCAGGCAAAGCTATAGTTAACTTTTGTTATTGTTGCTGCGTTTAGGAACGATTAAATCGGTCACTTATGGTTTGTCAAGACAAATTCGAGTCTGCAAAACTTCAGAAGACAAAGAGTGATGCAACAAAGGATATGGAATCATGTGTTAACCAGTCAATTGATGAAAATGTCAACGCGTTACCGCATTTGGTTACAAAGTTGAAGAATTCTCTTGCCATAGATCCAACAAACATGTGAGATCTTCATCTATTTATAATAATATTCTAAAACTGAAGACACACATTGGATTATATGTGTTTAGATACTGGAACAAAAATTTTGCTACCATACTATTGTGCAGTAGCCAATAGGCCAGCTTAAAAGTTTATCTTATGAGTCTAGATTAAATCAGCAAATTTTATTCTTGTTTCATTGATGATGTCAGACATGTTGCAAATGATTGATAAACGAGCAATGATATATCATCTTAGACTTAAGCCTAAAAACCTTTGTAACAGGCGCGACGTTTATCTGTGTTTTGATATCAGGGATCGTCTTAGTGATGTAAGTGTAAAAGGTTTATCAAGAACAACATTGTTTACAAGAAAAATACAAAATACGTGTTACTAGAAAATTTTCGCTATCTAAGTCCATTGCGTTTCATTTTCTCTCCCATCGAGTGTGTTAGTAGTGTGTGTCGTCGGCGTTTTTTTTGTAAAAAGATGTTAAAATACAATTATGCCCCTTGGGTTTGCAATTTGAGTCCTTGGAACATGCTTCTTCTTCCTCTCAAACACATCTAACGTTCCTGTATTCCCTCCTAAAATCAAATTATAAAAAAATATTAGAAACTTGCTTCTTCTAGGTCAAACACAACTCAAATTCCAATTAGAAACTTTTTTTTTTCTTGCACACATAGTTGAGAAACAAATAGCTCACCTTCTAATTTGAAACAGATTACAGTTGGAAACATGCTTCTTCCTGTATACACAACTGTGAAACAAATGCATACACAATTTAGGCAAATTAGTGCATACACAAATGAGAAACAGATGCGGACACATCTGAGAACCGGATTACACTATTGATCCAGATTCCACATATATAATAGAGTGTTTTTATTAATGGTTTTAAAGATGGAACACAAGATCAGGTTTTAAATTCATAAATTATTTCCGATACCATAATAATTGGCCCTTGCTATTGTCCGACTAAAATTAAAGGAGGATGGAGGATGTTTGATTAAAAGATAAAAATAAATAAAAAGCAAAAAAATTAACTATTATTGGGTTGGAAAACTTTTAAAGTGAAACGTATCCATTTGATCAAAATTTAGACGAGTTCGGATATGGTTTGCTTAGAGGAGGGTTTAGAGGGATAATTCTGAGAACCGGTTGGAAACCTAGTCGGATTTCACAGAGCTAATGTTTACTATGGCGATCCTTGGACTAGTAGCCATTGGTTGGTCTTCTTCTACTGATTGATTTGGCGCCCGCTAAGGTACCAAACCGTATGGTTCTTTAGATAGTTGGAATACCAATCCAACCACCACCAAACCACTCTACGATGATTAGTTGTTATTATGTTCTTTTAGAGATAAAGTGGAAGGGCTCATTGTCAGGTTACCGCGACCATCCACCTATTGTAAAGCTTATTGTAGCAAATCTCTTTCGTATGTATCTCGTCACAATGGGCCAGTCAGGGATCCACTCAAGGTTAGAGACATGGTCCAAATGAACTATTGATCTAATGCGGGCATGTGTCCTAGCCGGGATCGCTATAGATTTGCTAGTACATAGACTCCACTGATAAAAGTGATAGACCTTTGCTTACTGGGAGGCAATGTAACAACTAAAATATGTATGAAGACGTACAATTCCCAACATGAGCTTACTAGTTCTTGTTTTACTTTCCAAAGACACACATAACCCACGATATTTATGTGTAAATTTGTTAAACCTAACAAAGATTAGCGCATACTAGACTTCTATAAAGACGTAAAAGTTTTAAGTAAAGTCAGATAGAAATGGGTTTTTCGACATCACTAATTTCATGACACTCGCAAGACCAAACACTAGTAGTAGACTAACAAGACCAAACTCTAGTAGTAGACTAACTACTCCTATCAACAAAAGATGATCACAAAAAAAAGTAATAAAAGAACATAAACACACCAAATTGCTTAAAGCAAAACCTTTATTAAACAAGGTTCAAGAAACCCAAAGGATATAAGTAGCCATAAAGATTACAAATCTTCTCTCGAGGATGAAAATAGCGAGGAATGATCCAAGAATCAAACCAAAACCTAGAAGTTGTTGTATGAATTGCTTCTTGATGCTAGATAAGAGTATAGAGTTCACAACTTGGAGCCTAAATATTTGTAGAATATGGGGTAAAAAGTGGGTTTTCGTCCCTAAATTGGTACACCAAGGCACCACAACGAATGAGGCTTAGGGTTCTATTTATGAAGTCTGCACAACCCTGCATGAGCATTTGCACGCCAGATTTTTTGTTACAGTATTTGAGAATCTTCGGATAATTTGTAGTTATTCATGTTTGTTTATGTATCGGCATAATCTATCGAGTTCTCACCCATGGCAATGAAACTTACAAGTGCATTGTTCACCTACATTAATATGGGGATCGAACAGTTAATAACATTGCTTTGAGAGTTTCTTCTAAATACTTTTACAATTTTAATATAACAAGTTCGAAAATTAATATATATAGAATTATTGTTAAATAAATGACACATGCCAACAACACTAGAATCCAATTTTACAAACAACAGGAATTTATTTTACAGCCTGAGACTAGTAAATCATAGAATACACACAAGGCGTCGTAAGATGGAATCAGCCACTTATGTTGTAGACTTTTGGAAGATGTAAAGTATTTGTATGTTGAAAAAAAAAAAAAAGAATTCTTAAAGTTATTGATTGCAGTATAAATTATCCTCGCGTGCTTATTGCTGAATATAAAACACCTATAGGTTTACGTAGGTTGGGAATCCATATAATTAACTATTCAAAAAGATAAAAAAGTGAGTTTTCAAAATTCATGCATTTTTTTTTGTGATTAAACGTTAAATCCTTAAAGTAAGTATATAATCTATCATTATAAATAAATGATTCTAGTATTTATTACTTAAATTGTATTGTCTAGGTTGATTAACCTTCCTTGTGCATCTCATATTCTCATGTATCCTAGTCGGCCTAGCTAAAAAGTAAAATAATAGCCCATGTATATAATCTAGCGTAATCATACGGTGTCCAAAAAAAGATGGGGCGATAATTTTTTTTTTTTTTTTCTTTTTGAGCCGGCCCTGATCTCATGTACAGGGGCGAACCATAGTGGACTTTGGACGGGGCGGCTGTCTCTGCTCTGTTTTTTTCCATTATTATGTATTTGGTATCCCGTAATTCAAAAAAATTTAAATGCATGGTCTCGCCCCTGTCGTAAAAAAAATTTAGGGTTAGTTTCGCCCCGGCTTCAAAATATTTTATATTTATTAAAAAATATAGATGGCAAAAATATCCGAGTGACTAAAGAATGAGTATTTATTTGGGTATTTGAGGTTTGAACTTATAATTAAATACCTAACTTTATAAAATATATAAAACCCAATAATTATAATTAGCCCACTACCAATAAATTAGAAACCCATAACCCATTACCAATAAAAATTACCCAGCCCA
>WOUH02000003.1:5872230-5887332 GCA_009936405.2 Stevia rebaudiana | reverse complement strand
AAACTTAGAACTCACCAGCGTAAGCTGACGTTTTGTAAGTATGCATGTCAGATGCAGGAACTTCGGGAAGCAAGTGACAGGTGGTTTAGCTCGGAGGCATCGATGGACATAGTTAGTATGCTGGCATAGTTAATGTATTATGATGTAAATTAGTTTGGAATATTGTAATATAACACTTGAGTTTAATATATATATTTGAGTTTTATTTCCGCTGCTGTGTAAATTCTGTTTAAACTTTGTGTTTTGTATAAATCCAATGACGTGGCGAGCCCATGGAGTTTGGGGCGCCACAGGGACTATGTGTCTCATGTACTAAAGGTAAAGAACATAAATTGTCCTATAAATTTATGAAGAATCTAAAACAAGAGAATGTTTACAACTGTTGCATATGGACTTATTTGGTCTAGTGTAAATCTTATCTTTAGCCAAGAAAATATATTGCTTGGTGGTTGTTGATGAGTTTTCCAGGTTTAGATGGAATTTCTTCCTTCAAAGTAAAGTTGAAGTTACTGATTTGATTACATCTCACATCACTCAAATTGAAAACGAGTTTCATCTATCCGTGAAGATAATAAGAAGTGATAGTGACACTGAATTAAAAAACAACACTTTAGATGAATTCTACATCAATAAAGTCATTGTTAGACAATACAGTGTACCCAGAATCCCTGAACAAAATGGTATTGTAGAGAGGAAGAACAGAATTTTGATTGAAGCAACAAGAACCATGCTTGCAGATTCAGTATTACCTCTCACCTTTTGGGCTGAAGCAGTAAATATTGCATGCTATGTTCAGAACAGAGTAGACATTGTCAAAAGACATGACAAGACAGCTTATGAGATTCTTCATAAAATAAAACCACTAATATCTTTCTTCAAAGTCTTTGGTTGGCCTTGTTTCATCCTAAACGCCAAGGACATAATCTTAAAGTTTGCTGCAAAAGTTGATAATGGATTCTTCATGGGTTACTCAAACACATCCAAAGATTATAGAGCTTTCAACCTGAGAACCAAAATTGTAGAAGAAACCTTGAACCTTAAATTCTTTGAATTGTCATCACCTTCCTCACAAACCAACCCATAAGAGATCTTTAACCTTGACATCTTCTCACATGAAAACTTGACCACTGATAGCAATCAATCAACCTGTCAAACCACTGACAATTCCTTTGATGATGAGGTGTTACATCAACTTCCTATTTCTACCTTAACAACTGATATCCCTTCTCTAGAAACCAATGAACCTATCATAACCACTGATGATTCAAATAGTGGTTCATTAAGAAACTCATCAATTGTTAATGATTCATCTATCAGTTGTACTCAAACAACTGATACAACATCACATTCTACATGTCTTGACATAATTCCTTAGAATAAAGATCATCCTGCTCATAATATCATTGGTGATCCTCAACAGGGTGTTCAAACAAGAAGACAAGTAGCAAATGAATGCCTTTAAGCAGTGTTCTTATCACATGAAGAACCCAAGAAATAACAAGAAGCTTTGAGAGATAGCGATTGGGTTCAAGCTATGCAAGACGAACTGCTACAGTTCAAAAGGAAAAATGTTTGGACACTCTATCTGTTGCCAAACGATAAGTCTCCCACTGGCACAAGATGGGTATTGAGAAATAAATCAGATGAAAGGGGCATTATAGAAAAAAATAAAGCAAGACTTGTAGTTCATTAAAGGTACAACTAATAAAAGCCTTTTCACAAAGAATGTCAATAATGAATTATTATTGGTCCAAATCTATTATGATGACATTAGTATTGGATCATCAAATCCACTTCTTTGTGAACAATTTTCAAACTTGATGTCAACAAAATTTGAAATGAGTGCTTTTAATGAATTAAAATGCTTTCTTGGATTACAAATAAAACAACAATCAAATGGCATTTTCATTCACCATGCTAAGTACACAAAAGAGGTTTTTAAGTAAGTTAGAAATGACTGATTGCAAATCCATTTCTACACCAATGGGTACTGCATCAGGAATCCAAGCAGATCCACCTAGTGAACCAGTGGATCAAACCTTGGATAGGTGTATGATTAGATCTTTGATGTATTTACTGTATCCAGTCCTGACATCATGTATGCCACATGTGTTTGTGCTAGATATCAATAAGCTCCTAAACAATCACATTTAAGTCATGTGAAGAGGATTTTCACATACCTAAAAGGTACACATGTACTTTGTATCTAGTATCTTGTGAATCAAACTTGCTAAGCTTGTTGGTTTTTCAGATAGTGATTATGCAGGATGTACCCTCACAAGAAAATCCACATCTGGAGGATGTCAATTCTTTGCTTAATGCTTAGTGTCATGGCATAAGCAAAAAAGCAAAATTCTGTATCAAACTCAATAGAAGAAGCAGGATACATTGCAGCTGCACAGTGTACTGCACAACTGCTTTGGATACAATATCAAGTTCTTGATTTTGGTATAAGAGAACTTAAAACACCTTTGAAGATAGACAGTGAAGCAGCTAAAAATATAATTAAAAATCTTGTCTATCATTAAAAAACAAAACACATTGAAATAAGACATCATTTCATAAGAGATTGCTATGAAAAGGGACTGATAATCCCTGAGCAAGTATCAACACATGATCAAATTCTCAGACATTTTTACAGAACCATGAGACACAACAACTTTTTCAAAGTTTGTCACTAGATTAAGTATGTTAAATTTGCAAGAATGACTAATTTTATCAAATTAAAATAAAAATATAAGATATTTTTCAAAGAACTGATTCTCAATTTCCAAATAAATAATTATATTTTTTTCAAACAAATGATTCATAAACAACCAAACAAAATAATTGATTATCTCACTACGTTGTTCTATGAACCACTGATGAATTTATCAGTTGTTTACCTAACTATTAACAGAATTCAAACAAATAAATAATTAGATTTTTTTCAAACAAATGATTCACAAACAACTGAACAAAACAACTGATTATGTCACTATGTTGTTCTATACTTCTATGAACCACTGATGAATTTATCAGTTGTTTACCTAAGTATTAACAGAATTCACAGTCATTACATGATTTCTCAGTGTTTCTCATTAACCCATCAATTGTTTCTCTCAAAACCTATAAATATCAGTCCTTAACCCTAATCAGTACTTTCTAATCAGTACTTCATTAAATTCGACCACTGCGAACGTTCTTCTTCTCGAACTCTCCCTCAAAGTCAAAGTTTCGTCGTAATATTTTCACAATCATCTCTTCCACCGTCAACAGAACTCACAATTCATCAAAACACATCATCAATCATGGCACTCTAACTTAAAGTTGTTCATAACCTAATCAGCTACCTTAAAAAATCACCTGATTACCATTAATACCATGAAATCATTGATCTTCTCACAAAGTCTCAATTTCACACTACCATAACCATCAATCCTTAAATATCTATCACCTCTCTCAATGAGTTCTAGTCCAACGCACAAACTACTGAAACCAATGAAAAGGTGATCAATCTCACATCAACCGTTGCAGGTAAACTGGTAGTTATTACTCCTTCTGTTGTTCTCAATCTGGTTGACTCTGAGAGTCATAACTCATTTTCTATGGGAATGGTACATCAAATTTTTCTTGAGTGTGATTATCAAGCAAATTTGAAACATGAAAAAACTTTTAAAACCTAGTTTTGAACCAAATGTCTCTCTCAGAAATCAACGTGCTAGGAATAAATGCCAATGGATATGCAATTTCTCATGTATGCTATCCTTACTGATAATAAAATAAAATATTCACAAATTGTTTTTGATTATCTTGTGAGTAATCACAAGGAAACTAAAGATAAATTTTTGGTATTTCCAAGGTTTGTCATATCCTGTTTAATCCATTTAATAAAAGATGATTGCCTTCAAGGTGATTTATCTCTATCTAAAGCCATCAAATATTTTCACGAATGAACACCTGCTAAATCTTCTAATCAAGCTGACAATGAGGATACAACCACCCTCATTGAACCCCACAGATACCACCACTACAAAGACTAAAAAAGCACCCACCAAATGAAAATTTCCGCTTCCACTCCACCACAACCTAAAAAGAAAACAAAAACCAAGAAGGCCCCTCAGGAGGTTGAGATGCCTGAGGTGACTTTGGAAACTACCCAACCACAAGCTACTGAGGAAACATCCTCTCTTGAGTAGTATCGTTTCCACCAGCCACAACCCAATTGGAAACCTCTCAAAATCAACCAAAACACAACCACTCCACTACCACAAAATCAACCAGCCAAATCTGCTTCACAAAGTGACTTAAACCCTCACTTTGACACAAATCAGCCCTTCTCCCTCATTACCTCCATTTTTACTCCACTCATCACCCAAGCTAAAAATCAATTCCTCTCCACCACCAAAGAACAAATTGCTCTCCGCAAACCTAACATTCAAAAAAGTCAAAAGAGAGCTTAAAAATTACCAAAGCCATCTCACAGAAATCTTAAGGTGTGGCTCCACCTACTCCCTGGTTCAAAGAACAAGTAGATGAAGCCAAAAAGAGGGAGAATGTGAAACTACTTGGTGTTTCTAGAAGAGTTAAACGGGCTCAAGATGAATCAGGAAAACAAAAAGTAAACGCACTCAAAAAGAAAAATCAAGAGGCCTTACTAGAAGAAGCTTTGGATCAACAACATAAGGCGTTTGCTGCTTCTACAAGCCTAAAACATAAAGAATTAGAAGCAACAACATCTCAAGACCCGCCAACAACCTCAAAATTAAAACCAATACCAACATAAGCAGTCAGCTCAAGAACAACAAAAAGAACAATTGATAAATCAACAACCACTGCTGTTGCAACTACTGTTGGGTCAAAAACCACTGATAGCAAATTAGGGGTTAACACAAGAAGAACCAGAACAACAACTGCAACAACTGACAAATCAGCATCTGTTAATCCCTCTGGTTCTCAAACTACTGATAAACCGTTAGTAGTTACAAAGAAAACATCAATTGTTATCTCAGCAACTGATAAACAAAAGAGAACTTCTAATAACACTTCAACAATTGATCTAGAGGATTCTCTTCCTATCGCTCATATGATTTTAAAGACAAGAATAATTAATAATTCATGAAGAAGATGAAGAATCCAGCCTTCCAGAGCAAACTACATCAGTTGAAGAGCAATCATACTCTCCAAAGAGATTCATACCTGACCTAGAGACTCTCAAAATGCAAAAAATGATAGAAGAATAAAGAGAGATGAAAACCTTGTTAAGACCTACAGGCTCAAGCTAATACCGGTGAAAAATTGCTTGAGGCCTACTAAGAAAAACTGTCAGCATTTGACAAGGCTTATGAAAAGGAGAGAGAGAGAGCCTAATAAAAATTATCCTAGATCAGGGAAATTACAAGGTTGAGAATTTTGCTAATTGGAACCTTGAGAGCCTTCAACATGAAGCTGACAAAGTAATAAAAAGAATAAAAGATGCTGAAAGAACGAATGCTGATCATGAGAAAAGGGAAAGAATAAAAGAAATTATAATTAAGAAAAACTGAAACCAGAAGGGAATTATATGGAGATGGAATGATATGACTCTGTATGATGAGTTTAAGAGGTTTACACAATTAAATAAGGAAAAACCAAGGATCTTTCATAAAGGGTACATGAAGAATAGAAAATCAAATAGCTCCTTTTCAATAACCTGTTGGAAATGCAACTACTTGTGCACAAGGGGTGAGTTTAATTGACCAACTAATAGGGAATCTGACACCTCATATTCAAGATAAAGTAAACAAAAGCTTCACTGTAATTGGTCGCATTGAAGAACAATTCAAGCATGATATTCTTCAAGAGTATGGACCTGATCAGTATGCATTAGCAGGAACTACTATAAACATAAGCATTGGTCAAACAAGGCATGAGATTCTCCATATGCCTTAAAGGCCCCTACCAATTCCCCCCAGAAAAGATCAACTGTCAGATTGACAGAATTCCCTTTAGAGCCTTTTTCAAAATTCAGCAACTCCTAAGCAAGATCAAGAATTCAATCTTGGAGACTAAATCAAACAACTGGTGAAATCACAACCAAATGCTTCAATTGCTCTAGGGTATTTTACAAAGAATGGTACTCAATTTTGGGATTGCCAAAGAAGGAGTTGGAGACACTGATGCTGCTAAACTTGGAAGATGCCAATGATGATGCATCAAATTTTGTACTGGACTTAAAAGGTCAAATTACATGCAAGTTGGGGTTTAAATAAAGGTTTTGGCTTCATGATTTCAGAGGGAGATTGTTGAAAATATTTTAAAGAGCTAATGAATCAAAGCAACTGCATCTGATGAACAACAGATAAGCTCTCATTTCCTACTGATGTGAAGTCTCAAACCACTGATGATACAAGAACTGAAAAACAAGAACCCATAAAAGCTCCTTGATGAAGAAACAACTGAAGACAAAAGCACTGAAGACATGTAGTTATAGAACGAACAACTAATGTCTGTATCAGTTGTTCTCTTTAAGTGTAGTCCGTTGTTTGTATTTCAATAGTTAGTTGTATTAGCTCAGTTTTTTTTAATGTAATATACCTTCAGTGGTTAGCGGTTAAGGTTGTTTCATGTCGCTTTCATGATGTGACACCATGGGTAACGTTCAAATCCTTATAAATAGAAGTTGCTCGTGTTAGAGCAAGTACTGATGCCACTTTGAGAATTTGATTTTGTGAGAGAAAGTATCAGTATAGAGGGAGCGTTGTAATCAGTTGTAATCATTCGACATTAATTGAAATATTTCTGATAAATTACGTTTGTGCTTTATTCATTAAACTTGAATTAGTTTAGATCAGTCGCTTTAGAATCGTTTTAGATAAGTGTGATCCTAACAATTGGTATCATGGCTCTGGTTTTCTGAAATTTGATCTTACAAAAATCGAGCTCATATTTGATATTTCAAACGTGTGATCAAGTTGATTACAAGTATAACTGTTAAAATCGCTCTAGATCATGAGCTTCTGCTCAAATCTACTGAAACATGATTTACATGTTTTTGATCATTCAAAAAGCAAAAACGCAGCCCCGACAATATTGAACCTCGCGACAAGCGTCAAATCACCCCATTTGTTCGCATGATTCGCAAGTGGTTCCCAGACAAGAAAAAACCCTAATTTGGATTATTAAATAGAATAGCCGAGTTACAATTAAGGACTTTGACCAATGCTAGTTCTAGAGGCGATTTTGGTCGATTTCAAAGTTTTACAACTCATTTGGATGGAGCTTTGAAGATATGATGCTTGCAATTGGTTAGAATAGCATAGAAATTCATTTTTTTTTGTTTTCCATGTTTTTGACCATTGAATCTCTTATTTCTTACTGTTTGAAATCTATTTTGACCATGTTTATTGGCTAAGCCATGATTAGTTGCTTAGCTTTGATTATGATTGCTTGATATTCATGTTAAACTCGGTTTTTGGACTTGTTAAGATTGACTAAGTATGTATTGGTACATTTTTTCTATATGTTTGGATCAAATACATATGTGTGTGTTGTTTAATTGTTTTTATATCTTGTTTAGCTTATGATTCTGGTAATTGGATTGGTTCTAGTTGATTAGGTTGCATGTGAATCATAGATTTGGTGTTTGTGAATTGTTTTGTGGTTATTCAGCTGGTAACCATAGGAACATGTTTGATAGTTATTTAGATTGCTTGTGCTATTATTCTTGAGACCGAGAGATGAGAGAATATCCGGTTATCTTGGTTTAGACTGTTGAGGATAAGCTAGGACCGAAAGGTAAATCATAACTGACTTAGTTTTTCAATCTTTTCGATCTTGGTTCCGTAGGAGCAAGTTAGAAAGTAAACCCTTCTAATTTGATTCATTCTCAATAGCCGTGAGATGATCATCATAGGGCGATCCTTTTGTCGACGTATGCTCCTATTACACTCGTAGTCCTAGAAGAATGAGAACCAACTATGTAGAATATACACCGAGGTAGTATAGGTTTTAATTAATTGGAATTAGAACCATCATTGAGTGATTATCCCTTTGTGCGTATGCGCATTGAATTAGTAAGATCGGAAGGTGATCTAATTATTAGATACCAAGTCATAGGTAAGGTGAGTCCGAAAGGAAATCCGAGCCGATAAACCGTGTGCTTAATTAGGTATTTAAGGTAGATTATGCCGTATGTGAGAGACCAAATGGTGATCATATATCAGCTAAGAAACCCTAGTTGACCTAACCATTAGAAGCTAGTTTCCAGTCAAAAGTCCTAATCCGAGTGTGAGTATCTAAATAGCATGAATCTTGTCTAGGTAGCTATATTATTTATCATTTGAATTAGATTTATGCATTTTGTCTTAATTCATGTATTCACAATTTAGTTTGATTAATTAATCAGTTTAATAACAATCAAACCGCTCCCCCCAAATTAATAAAAATTATAGTAAGTTATTAGTTTATTTAAACTTAGGTGTCTACTTAGAGTCTTTGAGTTCAATACTTTGTCTTACCTTCTACTACAACGCGACCGGTACATTTGTTGTAAGCGTGTGAATAACCCAGTTTAGTGTTATCGTATTTCACACATCAAGAAGCCCATAACATTTTGAAAAATTATATGATTTAACATGTACGGCATAACTTTTTGCTTGATGAATAATTATATAGTTTGGATCTAAAGTGATTATATAGTTTGGATCTAAAAATTTGAATGGAGATTAGGTTGTGTAGGTGAAGGAGAGATATTAGATTTTTATAAAAGGTTGAATTGAATTGGGATGTGAATGAAAATGATCTTAAATATGTGTGTTATGTTGTGTAATTTAAAAAAGAGGGTGAGGCTAAATATACCCCCCCTAGAATTTTAAAATTAAATTTGTCAAAATCACCCCTTATATAAACTTTAATTTTTAAAAACTTACAAAAACTTCAAAAATATAATTGAGATTAGATACCATATGTGTTGAGATTAGATACCATATTACGTACCAAATGTGATATCTGTTGAAAACCAAGGAACATTGTTTTTAAACTAATTGCTTTGCTTTTCATCGTAGGCTAGGTTTATCCTTTTTTATATGATTAAACTATGACTAACGTATATATATATTTGATTTGATTAAACTATGACTTACGTATACATATATCTGATAATCTGATATGACTATACAATAACTTAATACCTGCAAAGTGTTTTTACGTTGATGCCGTGAAAGTTAATTTTCATCCAAGAAATATGAACTTTAAACTAATTGCTTTGCTTTTCATCGTAGGCTAGGTTTATGCTTTTTGATATGATTATAATATAATTTACGTAAATATATATATTTGATATGATTGTATCATAACTTAATAACTTACGTAAATATATATATATATATATTTTAAGTTGTTTCAAGATTTGATTATAAACAATATATATGGTAAAAGTAAAATAAAAAGATAATAAATATAGAGAAGATTGATTTTATAAAAAAAAAATATCTTTTGTTTAAAACTATAAAAAATATAAAACATAAAGGTTTTATTTTATTTATTTACGAATTTAAGGGGAGGTACGACAAATAAAATTAATGGAAAAGGGGTACGTTTAGCACAACCCTTTGCAAATTTAGACGGAATGTCATAAACAAGCACCGCCTCACGTCACTTAGCGTTTTCCAACTTTGTTATCGTCTCAGGAACCTCTTTAAAAACCAAGAAAACATTAATTGTACGTGTGTTTATGGTGATTTTCATACCTTTTCAAAGGCTAATGTTCTGGGCCTTCTGGCTGTTTCAATAATGTTTGACGGAACCTGTTGTTTTCTTTACATTGTAATTTCGGTTTGTGTTCTCCACATTGAATAAGGTAAAAACAAGCTGGTTTGAATGCCCTTAAGTAGTGTTATAGCTATGAACTCATTAAGCCTTTTTTTCTTTTACCTAATTCAACTTGGACTAAACTATGAAAAGTATCTGCAGCCTACCAGGGCCGGCTCAAACATTTTGATGGCCCAAGGCAAATCCAAAAATTGGGGCCCTTGTGTAAAAATACTTTTTGCTTACTATAAGTGATATAAAGATTGTATAGCTTAATTTTCTTCATTTAAAGATGAAACAAAAGGATACTTGGAGAGATTTTGAAACAAGAAGCACTAAAACAAATTATAGAGATGTAAGATAAATATTTTGATGGCTTCTGAAATTAGGAATGATGAACGATCAGCTGAAGTTCCCAACTTCCCATATCGTTTAAGGCCATATGATCAGCAACCTGAGCGATAACTCTATCACATGGTTTTTTAGTATGTATGCTTGTAAAATAAGTATACAAATATCCAAGCATACGCTATTGGTGACGGGTATAACCAACGTGCATTTTTGTGAGAAATTCACGTACAATTCGTGAGAAAAACTACAGAGTTAAGCTGCAAGATTCAAACTTTTTATCACATTAGAAATTCACAAATTAACTTGGACTTGTGATTATGGTAGGGTTTATCATAACAAAACTTGGCATACTAAAATCTCAAAGTGATTACTATACGATTCAAAGAAACATCCAAGAGATTCAAATCTACACTTGTGATTATTGTGTACCAAGAAGCTAATCATCATTTTTGAATCGGATATGTTGCTGATAAGAACATGAACATTCAACTTTTTTTTTGTTGCTGATGAAATTGCATATTTGTGGCTCTTGAAATGGAGAACTTGCTGATAGAAACATGAACATTCAAGGTTTCATAATGAAATTACGTGCGAATAATGGTTCTTGTCGAAAACATGCAGATAATAATTCAACATTCAAAATTTCTTACAAGATAACACGTAAAGTTTGAAATATTCTTATATGTATAACATGTAATCTAATAACAATGTGGTTGTGCCGGAGTGGTTATCGGGCATGACTAGAAATCATGTGGTCTGTGCCCGGGCAGGTTCGAATCCTTCCGACCACGCTTTTTGTTTATTATTAAAGTTTGTTTCCTCTCGCAGGTTTGAAATATGTTCTCTTAAATTTCGAAGGTACCATTTCAATATTTTCAAAACAATGCTTTGATTGTAAAACGTGTTGCCTCATATTCACAACTTCTGGTGTGCGAGCCCATGCATCACAATGTTCTATGAGATTTCAAGTATAGATATAAATTTTATTTAAAACCATTAAATAACAACTTGGTTAAACAAAAATGTCTTATGTTTAAATAGACCTAATACTTATTTGTACCATTTCCATTTTGTAATATACGTTATCAGGTGGCATCGAGAGGTGAAAATAAACTCACTGACCAGCCTTTTTTACTTGCATAAAAATAGGACCATTCGAAGTAAAATAGAACCATTCGAAAGGATAACCCAGTAATAAATAAAAAAAAGTCAAACAGACTCCTATACATTTTGGGCTTAAAAAACCAATATGGTGTTGTTAAGACCTACGAATGTTTTATTTGCTTCAAACATGGTCATTTGACCCTCCCTACCAATCACATATCTTACCAAAGCTTGGTCAAATTGAAAAAAAACTTGATCAAAAATAAAATAAAAAAATGGTCATTCTCGTCTCGTTTCTCATCACAACCCATATGCATTTCAATAACCCTTGAATTATATCTGAAATAGTTTGTACATAGTTCATACATGACCAAAATATTTATCAGAACCTTAACTTTGTATCATTCCCCATTCTAATCCCTGTGCATTATGCACTTCCAGAAGCGATTATACATACTTCAAAAACCTTAATTTACCCAGAAGAAGATGAGATTTACTTGGAAGTTGAGCTGCAAAACGGTTGCCAACAGATCCGTCTTTATACCCATCTACAAAACACATATTTATAGTAAATTAGCATCCACAAACAAAAAATTTCATCATATTATGTATGCAATTGCTACAATGCTTCCAAGGAAATGATTGGCTCCCTAAGATCAATGAACTAAACACAATTTTATTACAGAATTTACAAAAAAAAATAATAAATGCTGCTTTTTAAAACAGATATTGGCTTCCATAAAAATTTGCCTGACTAGGATGCAGTCACCAAATACACAAAGAACGATTAACTTATAAAATAAATATTATTTGTTGGTAATCATGACTAGTGATATTATGTGTTTATTACTATTTGTTTTGATTAGAAATTAGGGATTACTGGTTTAAGAAAGTTTTTCCATGTGAATTTGATATATTAGAGTTTGTTTCGAACGAACTGAAATGAGATTTTTGGTGGGTGTGAATCCAAACAGCAATTGAATTCTGGTATTAATTTTGTATAAATATGGATCTGATGTTGGAAACTTAAAGAATAAACAACTAAAAAAGGATAATTGTTATAGAGAACAATGAGTATTCAGCCTCTAAAGTTTAACTTTTGACAAAACAAACCCACTAGTTTTAATTAACTGGGAAAACTAACGAAAGTTAGTTTAAAGGTTGAGATTTGATTCATTTGAACCAACTAAGTTAATTAAAGGTTGTCTGGTGTACTTAATGAAGTTAAAGGTTGAAATTTGCAATTTAGTCTAAAATAAATTCAAATTTATGAAATGGATATGCATTGGTTCCAAGAAGATCATATTATTGATGCATGATTCAAGTAATATTAGAAGCCAAAGTGGTCAACTGTCATTTCAAGTTCTCAAGTATAAGATTGGTACCATAATAACAATGGAATTTGACGACTTATGTTCAAAATGTAATGTATCAAATTAAAGATTGAATAGAAAACATTACCTTAGTATGTTGTGCATCAAGATATACACAAAAAAGCAAAGAACCACCTTGAAGTTGATTAGTTACAAATAGCGAGTTTGTCGGTCCATTCACTAGCACTAGCAGCCCCATAATCAAGACTAAGTTCTCTCAATGGAGGAATATTTTCCAAAGCAAACAACATAAGATGAGGAAATGAAATATTTGAGTGATCATACATCACTAATTGCACAAAAACATTTGGGCATGGACTATGACTCATGTAACACGCCACATTTCTCATTTTAGATACATCTATAGCAAATTCCAATGGCGGTATAGATGGATATGACGGTCGTACATAATCTGAAAAAACCGGAGAAAAATCACCCCATTCTGACCATCTTTCACCAAACCGATTTGGATAAACTAAAGTATCTTCCCCGTTCATGGTGAAAAGTTGTGCTTGATCTCGCGTAAGAACAACTCCAGTATATTCACAAATAAACGAACCAGCTGGTATCAAGTCTAATGATCTAACTCCCCAACCGGTTTCTATCGATCTGAACACTTCAAATGTATTCTTCACACCCTTTTGGCTGACCCGGTTCCAACAATTTGGTGGGCAAGAACAAAACGGGCCGCATTCAATTACCAATGGTTTTCCTCTAAGAAGACGCCCGTTTAAATCATAAGCAAATTCACCACCATTCTTTTTAGCACAGACACAATCAGGGGTACATCCATCAACACAAACACACCCACCATTATTTCTCGCATTGTGATACACAAAAGTCGGGAAAACAGTTGTTACCTGATAGTCATAATCCAGTGGCTCGTGATTATCATCAATGTCATTGAAAAGAAACACTGGCACGTTCTCCTTGTTTCTTGACATATCTAAACTAACGTATCCCACAGGTCTCGCCTGCAACGGGTTAACTTTAATATTCTCAGCAAACCTAAGGATTGCACTGCCTAATTCAGGTTGACCTTCCATTCTAACAAGTTTAAACTTATACACACCAAAACCCGATTTACCTATTTCAAACCAATATTCCTCAATTTTGTATATCCCATCATAAACATAAACTTTATCACCAGCACCGCCTTTATACTTAAACCCACGAACAACGCGCACCTCAATCCCATGATGCATACTTCTTTCCATACCAAGATTCCCACCTTCCAGCTTCTGATGAACAACTTGTCTTGAGTTCTTATCTTGCCCACCATGACCTGTGTATATAATAATATCACCGCTGTCTTCATCATCTTCATAACCACCTGATACAATCACACTAGTGGCAATCGGTTCGCCATTAGAGCTCAGTTTTGAGCTCAAAAAATCGATTCCTGCCTGAGTTTGACCATGAATGCCCATTACACATAACTCCATTCTAAAACAAAACACATCACCAACATGAATACCTGGAAGTGAACCAACGATCCGTTTATCCTGATTCAACCAAAGACTTTTGTTTCTTAACAGTGAAGCAACCTTCAGATCAGCTCGCGTTCGGGTCATGCGCCCATTTCTAACCGACCTACCCTTGTCTTCTTCAAGCGTAACAAAAATCCATAATGAATCATACAATAATCTAGTTTTCCTCACCAATTCGCGATAATGTCGTTCGTCCTCGATCTCAAGGTTTGTTACCCTAACTAATTCAGATGACCGCGGTGGAGGCTTCCGGCGATACGAGCACTCGACGTTTGAAAGCTGGTTATCTTCAGGAACCGGTACGATTGCTAGCGCATCAGGATCCACAACTTCGTCATCGTCAATTTCAACAATGATATTCTCCATTTCGGTCTTGAACTTTTCCAAATTTCCATTAAATCCAGATCGGTTATCAATTTCATCAGATCGGTGCATCGCATTAACAGCATTCGAGTTATCTACCGGTGCTAGCGGACTAAAGCTAGGGTTAGGGTTTTGAAAATTATCGGATTCTAATGGTTCGAGTTTAGGCTCCATTTTAGAGGTGATTAGTATGCAAAAGATTGGTAACAGAGATTCCGGAGATACTCCGAGTCCCGGTGACGATGGCGGTAAATTGATCGGAGTATGAAACCAGATCAATCTTGTAATCCGTGTGTTCTCGAATGAAATTAAAACAACAGAATCAGTAGGTGATCAAACTGGCACTAGTGATTGTGTGAAAAACCAGTAGCTTGATAAGATTTTGAAATTTGGTGTCTATCTTCACCAGAATCTGTATGAATCAAGCACGTTACTGAAAATGTGAAGATGTCATGACAGGACATAGTGGTTTTTCCGTTAAATCCGGATATGAAATAACCTTTTTATAAATCATTTTACCACTTATTAATTAGAACTCCAGTCCCGTGATTGTGTCCCAATGGTTGAGACACCCTCCCTCCCTAGTGGAGGTCAAGGGTTCGACTCCCATATGGAGCATTTTCAAAGGACATCTGGGTGATGGGTTGAATCAG
>WOUH02000003.1:5840532-5854003 GCA_009936405.2 Stevia rebaudiana | reverse complement strand
ATTCTCTATACATAGAGAATCTATCAATTTCTCTATATCCCTCTACTCACAACCACTTTCAATAAATCTCTATAATACAGAGAATACACTCACACCAAATTTAAAGAACCTAATGTGAATACTCTAAAGTGTCGTTTTTGTACATACAATCGTGCCCACGACATCCAATGTCTTAACTGAAGAAGTTCAAAATTCGACACTGTTGATGGGAAGAGCTATCTTAAATAGAGACCCTTTTTTTAAATATTTTTAATATTGATTTAATTATCTTTTTGTGTTAAGTATTATAAATAGTGTATTAGTTATGTTGTGTATAAAAAATAAGTGTTGGTTGAAACTGAGTCAGCCCTTTTTACTTGAACCTGTCTTGAACTATCATCTAATCTCATCCGACTCATTCGTTTTACTTGACTTAAATAAAGTCATAAATAAACATATCATTATTAAATTCTAAATTAACTAATATAGTACGTGCTTTATTGTTTTTTTAAAACATAGAACCCAATAACTGCTTCAAAAATCACAAAAGTATATAATTATATATTACTGAAGGTGGTCCTCTTACTTGAATTAAGTATACCAAAGGTCCATGTTTCTGTTAATCTATTAATGTTTTACTTCTTATGTATGCTAGTGGGATAAGTGATCTGCATTCAAATCCTATCCTTACAAAATCAGGATTTTGCTTAATTTATACCCAACTTGTATAGATTTAGCAACCAACCTTTAACTTCCACAATAAGTGATTTTCCGTTTTAACTTCCGGTATGTGTCCCTACGGTTTCAATCCCATTAAGACATTACATGTTTGGTCTCTATTATTTTCTTTCTTGTATTTGTCACGATCTTCATATCTTTAAATTTCCTTAGAAAATAACCTAGATTGTATTTGTATCTGTCTCTGTCTCACCTCCCCCAGACCCTACTACTATAGTGGGATTTTCACTGGGTAGGTGGTTGTTGTTGTATTTTGATTAATAAAAAAACTACAATCCTATCTAAATCATTGACGACAAGATAAAAATAAAAGTCGGGATTGTAAAAAAAGGTCATCAAAATGGTCGAAACAAGTGTGTGTTGTTACCAAGATAGAAGAAGAGATGAGAATATCTTGAGTAGCATTTTCATATACTCTCTTTAGAAGTATCTTTCTATTTAAAGATATACAAGACCAATTTAACACATTATATATTAACTAGCTTAAAACCCGTGTATTACACGAGATTACATAACCAACACTTAATTTTTTATTGAATCATTGCATATATATATTAAGTTATTACATTGTAAACACTCAAAAAATAAATTTGGCACGTTTATAACTATAAATTATGCTTTATGATGTTAAAGTTATTTAATGAAAACTTTTTAAATATAAACTTCTTAAATTTAGCTGATAATTATACAAATTACAAAAACGTCAAATTTAAAATTTAAACAGAGTAAGCGCGGTTTTCCTCTTTAAATTTGCAAGAGACGAAAACTGTTAAGACTTGAAACGTTAGGAACGAAATTTTAAGACTTGAAACGTTAGAGACGAAAACTGTTAAGACTTGAAATGTTAGGCAAAGAAAAGTTTAAGACTTGAAACGTTAAGGACGAAAATTACTAAGACTTGAAACTTTAGACACCGTTCCTATTAACGATGGATTAAACTGTTAATTATTGCAAACTTCAGGGACAAAAAGTGCAGTGTACTTTTTTAAATAAATAAGATAAATATTTAATTAGATAATAACAAATTTAAATGATTTTAAATTTAAATATTTTTTATAATTTAAGATAGAATAAGAAGTATAAAAGAATTCAAATTGTTAATTTAGTTAATTTAAATAATTAAAGAACTCTTGAAAAATTGAGAGAATGCCACATGTCATTTATTTTACTCTTTTATTAGAGGTCTTTTATTAGAGGTAGATGACAATTTAATTTTTCAACATAACAAGAATCAAAATTTTCAATATAACAAGATGTAAAACTTATACATTTTGACTATACTTTGGTTGACTTCCGACCCATCTGATCTTCAAATTGTTTTTATTTTTTATACTTTAAAAAGAACACATTTGAGAAAAACACGAGTTATGGATCAACGCATTTACCAATAAACAAATTAAAATCTTCTACACTAGTGCACATGATCTAGCAAACTATATTAGCAAAGATGAGGAACTCAATGCTTATACTAAAGGTCAAATAAGCAGTTTATTACGAATGACTAAAATGTCAATTCAAACCCGTAAAAAGTACAAAATTCAAGTTAATTGACCTTCAATTACTTCCTACATACCAGAAAAAAAAAGAAAAAAAAAAACAAGTTGATTTTATTTTCCTTTTCGCCGCTTTTGCATCCCACTACAATCACTACAATACCATTTTCCTTTAGGTTGCTCTTTCAAACCAACACAGCCATAATGAAACCATTCAATCTTGCACTGTGGAAATAATTCACCTCATTAGTGTCTGTTGGTTATAAACTGATAAAAAGTGGCAATTTCTTTTAACCTTTTTATAAATAGTTTGAGTAGAATATGTTTTATCTCTAATGGGCTAAATCGGGAAAAGGAAAAAAAAAATGAGTCGAAACTTGACAAGGTGAACTTACTGCATAAAGCATCCTAGGTCAATATTTTCCAAAACTTCATGTTACTATTACAAAACAATTGTAAATCATTGTAGTCAAAACTTATATTTTTTTACCACAAAAAATTCAAATTATACTTAACACGCTAATTATTTATTAAAAAATTAACTTTTTTGGACAAAATTTCAACCAGAATTCACACCAAAAAATCCCATTTTGACCCGTTACCAAACCTGATATTTTTGTAAATTCTAAAAACTTACATCAGGATTGTCACACGCCACCATCTCCCCATAGCTAACTTGGTTGCAAAAACAATATGTCGGTTCATTAGGATCAACCGGTAGATCCAAATCCATACTGGGTGGGTTTGCAGCTGCAGCAGCAAGACGGGACCTGAATAATAAAAAAAGTCAAACTTTGACCGTTAAAGTTCTATTCAAAGAGACATTTGTGACCAAATTCAACACCTTATTTCAAGCAAAAACAAGTTTAGATTATAAATATTATTACTTTTTTCGTCCTCCTCTTCCACCTTCTTTTGCGGGCTTCGCGTTGCCATCAGGGTTCAAACCAGGTGTTCCAGCTGCAGCAACAGCATCTTTTTCTGCAAAAATAAAAAAAATAATAATAATGAAAATGTAACTATAGTGTGTTCATTGTCAAATGGGTCGATCTGGGTTGCGTTTTATCTCAAACATTAAAAAAAAATTTTAAAAAAGTTAGCCTTTCGGGTAACTAGTCACATAAGAGTTCAAACAGATTGAAAATAGCTTCAAGTCTAATTTTAATGTGAGACCCCTTAAGTAAGCATTATTCAAAAGTTCATATTAGTATTCTAATAAATTGGTGTTTCAAAACATAATTTAAGCATAAAATATATATTAAATATCAACAACTGGACAAAAATGTATTGACAGATTTAAAATGCAGAAGAAATCTACCACGCCGTTGCTCTTCAAATTTCTTAAGATACTGATCAAGTTGTTGAATATGAGCATCCACCTGTGGAAAAAATAAATAACCTCGCAACAGATGCCATATTTCATACTTAAAAGTCACACGAATTCAAAAACAAAAAAAAAAAAAAAGAAAATTAAATGAAAATGGTACCAAATCATATGCTTGAACAGCCAGAGCAACTTTTTCATCAGCAATTCTAATGGCATGTTTCTGCTCATCTTGTGCTTCATCTGAAAATTTATTAAGTGATGTACCTGGTGCAATGTTACCCGACTTAATTCCCTCCTTAAATTCATCTATTTCCTGTAAACATCGTTGTTCGTTTTGTCGTTGAATACCTGCAGATGTACATATATCTGTTAACTTTGTTATATTTTTATATAAAATTGCAGAAAAATAGGTTATATGTACATCAACTCAAGAGTCTGTATAAAGTATACCTTGTAAACTTTTATCCAAATCACGTAATAATGCATATTTCCTATGTAAAATGTTTGGCAGTGGCTCCAAACCTACATGAATGAAAGACGTTTAATAACTTTGGTATGAAACCCTAAAAGTTAAAACTTGTTCATCGTGATGGCTCAAATTCTTCGATCAGGCATCAAAATCTCTCAAATTCTCCCTTTAATAAGCAAATTGAATCAAAGTAGAATCGAATATGATGACAGAATACCCACGTAAGTCTACATCTAACAGAGATTTAACACTCTTGTAACAATCGAAGAACATATTATAAACCTTAGAACCTAGGGTTCGAATCAATTTCTGGTTTTCAGTTGAACAAACTGTAAATTTACATCAAGGGTTAAATCTTTTACTAAAAAGACGCATGATAAAACGGAAATTAGGAAAAGAGAAGACAGATTGGGTGATTACTGGCTTGAAAGTCCTCGAGAAACGACATTGTTCCGAATGTAACTTTGGGGGAAATGAGTGATTCGTTGGTCGTTAAAAGCCCGCGTAAATTTAATCGTGTTGAGATCTAACGCCGAGTTAGAACAACTTTTGGGATGCTGATTCTTTAAATTATCTGAACTTGTTGCACCTCGATAATATCTAGTCAGATGATGCGATCATGTTGTTTTCATTCCATTTATTTAGACCATTCACACCCAGTTTTCTATAGTCAAGTGAATAGGTGTTCTATATTATTAAGATTGGGTAAGAGTGGTTCTGAGTAGAAAGAAGATAGAGAAAATGATAAATCTATAAATATAGAGAATAGAAGAGAGAAAGTATAATGATAAATGTATAAAAAGTAGTATTTAATTGAATAGGAGAAAGAAATATAATGATAGATGTATAAAAAAATATTATTTAATTGGATATAAGAGAGAAAGATAGTGATAAAGGTATAAAAATATTATTTAATTGAATAAGAAAGAGAAAAAGTAATGACTTTTAATGAATTATAAAGATGGAGATGGAGAACGAGATGTGAATGCTCTTAAAGTTCACAAATTGGTTGCTGTATCGAATATATTGATATTTTTTTACGAAGCAAATTTATTTTACAAACATCATCAAACTTTATATTTGTAAGAATTTAAACCTTTACTATTTTTTTTGGCAAACACTATACCATTAAAACAATTGGGAGGTGTCTAAAATTACAAAAGAATCGCCAAAACTGTTTGTAGGTTTTTATCAGGTTTCGTAAAATATGAAACAAAAGATTGTTATTTTTGTTCTTGCGTTTTAATAAAACTGCTAGTTTGAAACGTTAACATAATGTGTGAGATGATTATATCCAAGGTTGGAGAAGGCGCTAGACGGTGAGGTACCGCCTAAGGATTAATCGGGATTAATCGGAATTACGCGGATTGAAATTTTATATGTATTTTTTCAAATATATATATATATATACACACACAGTTTTATATGTATTTTCCAAATTATATATATAATTGTATATATATTTCATTAAATTATTAGTTATTATTATTTATACCTTAATATAATATTATTTGGAACGGTGTTTGAACCCCAATATAAAACATACCCTTCATTTTTCTTTCTTTTTCAAGCAGCCGCAAGACCGCAACTACAGGAACCCTAACTTTCGTCTTACTCACCATCGTCACCTTCAGACGTAACCTGCCCTGCCATCCACCTCCTTCATCGCTTCCGGTTCCTAGCCATCGAACTGTCATCAGCATCGTTCGAGCACTGCTCTTCTTCATCTTCGTCGCCTTCATAGCTCCAAGGTACGCCGTGTTTTGGCTGTTATTTGGTCAGAAACTGACCGGAATTTGTCCGATTAGCCCGATTCTTTGCCGACTAAGACGTCTTGGACCGAGTTTGACCGCCTAGCGATTTTCTCCTCCGATTTTCGAACATCGCATCGGACCACCGGCGACTAACGATTTCAGGCCGATTAGTCGGTTGACTTAACCGATTTCTACAACATTGACTATATCATCATCCGTTCTGATTTGTTTTCGTCCTTGAGCTTTCATGTTTACATCATATTCAACCATTTATAATTTGACTCCAAAACTGTTTACACTTATCAAAAAGATAGTATTGTCCCTGTCTTAGACTCGGTTTCCTACATGGGCGAATGTTAGTGGACTTCGCCTGGGGCTACCGCCCTGCGTAAGTACTGTAGTTTAAAAATTTTAATACGTATAATCTCGCCCTGTTTTAAAAAATTATTAGGTGATATTTGCACCTACTAGGGGTGAGCAAAAAACCGAATTAACCGAACCGGAACCGAATTAACCGAAATAACTGAACCGAAAAAACCAAACCGAGCAAAAAACCGAAAGAAAACCGAATCGAAAAAACCGAAACATTCGGTTCGGTTTCGGTTATTCCTTTTTCAATAACCGAAATAACCGAACCGAACCGAATCACCTAATTTTTATAATTTTTTTTATAAATATACTAATGTTTATATTAATTTAATATGTTTTTATGTTTATATATTAGTATTTTTATTTGCTTAATAGTACTTATTGAATAGACTAATCTCTTAGAGGTTTATATATCATGATTAGATAGTTCTTATATATTTTGTAATTAACTGGTATATTCATACATCAACTTTTATCATTAGGTATGTTAAATTGTTGAAAACGGTTTAATTTACAAAGTCGAAATATGTTTCACCACTATTGATTCATATCGTCTCATAAATCACTTCATGAATTGTCTATTAATAGTCTAGGTGTTTGCATTTTTGACTTTTTGTTACTTAAAAAAACAAAAAATAAAATAATATATAAAAAAAACTGAAAATAACCAAAAACTGAACCGAAACCAATAATATAATCGAAAAACCGAAACCGAACGGTTATTAAAAACTAATAACCGAACCGAACCGTGCTCACCCCTAGCACCTGCTTAAAAATGTTTTATATTAATTAAAAAATATGGATGACAAAGAAACCCGAATAACTAAAGAACCGGGAGATGATAGTTACGATCTTGGTGTGTTATTTGATTATTTAAGGTTTGGGCATAGAACTAAATACTCACTTTCATTAAATATATAATCCCAAAATTTATAATTGACCCATTAGCAATTAATCTATAACCCAACTCAATTGATGTTAATATGATTATAACGGGCCCAATTGCTCATTAGTCCATTACATTTAAATGAAATAAAAAAATACGGGAATAAGGATTCACCCCAACTCCTGCCCACAAGTCGCGCAAACAGAACGACAACCGATGCCACTGCTCTCTCTCCAACTGAGTTGGTTGCTCCGGCGAGCTGAGCTCCGACGAGCAGCCTTCTACCCTCCATCGTCGCCGGCATTCATTCACAAGTCCCCCTCCATCATCTTCTCCATTTTCCAATAGGTAAATTGTTTATGACATTATAAACAATTTATGTATTTGTTAACAAGTATTTTAGTTTTTATGTTTGAATGAAATTGGAGTATTTATTATTTGAATGAAAATTAGAGTTTTAGTAATGTTGACCTGAACCGTCGACCCGAACCACCGACTCGAACCACCGAACCGAACCACCGGCCAGATACATAGCGTTAGTAAAAAAAAATTGAGACCCGAATTTCTGCCCCTGCCTACGTTTTTTTCAAGCTCCGTCACTGGTTTCCTACCCATTTCTAAACAGGTCATTTCTCTTGAACGGGTTCCCAACCAATTCTAAATTGTTTCTCACTCTTTATTTTGTGTAAGTGGCTACAAAGCTTTCAAATGGGTCACAAGACCAACATGACTACACTACCCGTCTACCCCTAAGGTGTGATGATACAAATCCAGCGTTTCCTTGTGCAATTTGAAAACAACCTAAGTTATCTCAAAATGTTAACCATTAAAATAACCAAAATGTTACGTTAACCTACATTAAAAATGGATAAAGATGTTAACCTTGAAAACAAAGATTAATGAACACAAAACAGAAACATATACACATCAACACAAGCACATGAGCACAAAACAGAAACATAAACACATGAACACAAATAAAAATAAACACATGAACACATACACAAAAACACAAACATGTTCTGTTAACTAATCCATTTTCTTTATTATGAATCGTCACATGACTATGCATTTTACCAAATAAATCCTAACCAAAGTTCTCAAAATAACATGCACCATCAATTTGTTCAATCCCCTATGCTATGATTTGATTTTGTTCAATAATTGTGTTGTTCTTGTGAGAATATAGCCGACTAAATTTTAGTCACTAAAATGCCCCTCAAAGAGAGTTGAACAATTAGCAGCCTATAAATTAAAACAATATTGACTAAATTTGCAGCCATAAACTTTGACATAAATGTTGATTAATTTGTGGGGTTGCAATGTGACTAATATATGAACAATTTGCTACAATAAAATTGAACAATTTAAGGGGCTACAATGCGGCTGCAATGCCTACAAATTTGAAAACATGCAACCAAGCTAAACAGATCAATTAGACTATATATAACATAAAATATATAGATTATTTAGGCTAACTATTAGATGACTTAAGTACTTATATTGTAATTATGTAAATCTTGTATTTCCATTATGTAACTTATTCTCCTATATATTTGTTTATCCCCTAATTGTGGGGTATGAGAGAGAATTCAATATGGTATCATACGCCTTTTACTTGCTCCCCTCTTTCCTCCCAATCGGTATCTCTTCACTTCCTCAACCGATCACTTCTCTGCTCTCCTCCTTCCATGGCTACTTCGACTGAATCCCTTCCTCTTTCATATGTCCTTGCCATCAAGCTTTCTCCATCTACTGGAGAAACCAAATGGTTCCTCTCCTTACTTATCAAAATCTCCTTCACCATGTCGATGGCTCCATGACTGCCCCTTCGTCGTTCCTAATTGAAGGTGACAAAGAAATCCCCAATCCGGCCTTTGCCCCTTGGGTTGCTGCAGATCAACGCACGATTATCATTCTAAACGCCTCTCTCACCGAGGCTGCCGTCGCCGTCACTGTTGGCTTAACCTCTGCTCGTGAAATCTGGCTTGCCCTAGAGGCAGCCTTCAGTAACTCATCAGTCGAAAGGGTTCAAAACCTTCGAGATAATCTTTGGTCCAGTCAGAAAGGAGACAAATCGGTTGCTGAATTTGGTCGATCTTTCAAGTTTTTATGCGACCAACTGGCTGCAATCGGTCACCCCATCGATGCGACGGATCAGCTCCACTGGTTTCTTTGCGGTTTGGGTCCCTCTTTTGAGTCTTTCTCGACATCGGTTCGGGCATCCCGTCCAGTTCCGATGTTCACTGATCTGTTAGCTAGGGCTGAAAGCCATAAGCTATTTGTTAAAGCCCTTCATGGTTCCACCCAACCCACGGTTGCGTTCACTACCCAAAACTCCGGCTCTGGTTCTCGACCCACCGGTGCATCTCGAAACAACAACCGCCACCAAATTCAGCCCAATCTAAAGACACATGGACCCTCCAATAACCGCTCGCGTCGACCGCCCCACTGTCAATTATGTCGGACCGATGGGCATACGCCGATGTCTGCCCTAAACTAGCATCCTTTGCCAAGTCTGCTGCGCCGCTGACCAATTGGCGAGTGCGTTTCATGCCCAATGTCATGTTACCACTCCTACTCCTGACTGGTATGTTGATTATGGAGCCTCAGACCATATGGTCAACTCCACTGATGCTGTCCTAAATGCTTCTCCATCCAAAGGTAATGCTAATGTAGTTTTTGGTAATGGAGATACTCTTAAAATATCCCATACAGGTAGTTCAAAACTCCTTGGATCCATTAATCTAAACAATGTATTAATTGTTCCCAATTTAACAAAAAATCTCTTATCCGTAAGCAAATTGACAAAAGAAAACCTTATTGATGTTGTTTTCTCATATCCTGATTTTTTTATTCAGGACCGTTGCAGCAAAAAGATACTAGCTCGAGGATTCCGTGAAAATGGGTTATTTATTTTGCACAATAAACATGAGGCCCTAGTTGCTTCATCAACTGTTTCTAAGGCTTCATTTGAAACTTGGCACTTTAGATTGGGACATGTTGCATTTGATGTTATTTCCTTGTTAAAAAAACTTGGTCATTTATCTTTAACGTCTATTTTACTTAATATAGGGCTATGTTCCCCGTGCCAATTATCTAAAGCAAAACGTTTACCTTTTGCTCTTAATCATAAACGTGCACTAGAACCTTTGGAATTAATTCATTGTGACTTATGGGGTCCGGCACCGGTAAAATCCGTTGACAATTACTTATATTATGCCATTTTTATCGATGATTTCTCTCGGTTTTCGTGGCTTTATCCGTTGCGTGCAAAATCTGATTTTTTTATGCACTATCTACATTTATGGCTTTTGTCCAAACCCAATTTTCACGTAAAATTAAAACCTTCCAAAGTGACGGGGGAACTTAATTTGTTAATCATCGGGTACAAAAATTATTTAACCAAAATGGAACTTTTCATCAACTCTCGTGTCCTTACACACCTCAACAAAATGGTCGTGCAGAACGCAAGCATAGGCATGTTGTTCAAACCGGTCTTGCAATGCTTTTTCATGCTTGCCTACCACCTATATATTGGGTTGATGCTTTCTCCACCGCTATATACATTATCAATCGGCTACCTACCCCTCTTATCAACAACAAGACACCATTTGAACTTCTATATTGTCAACCACCAAACTACTCATCCTTTCGTGCCTTTGGTTGTCGTGTGTACCCACTTCTTCGGGAATACGCACCAAATAAACTTGCTCCACGAAGTCTTCCGTGTGTCTTCATTGGATATAGCTTAAAATACAAAGGTTTTAGGTGTCTTGACATCTCAACATCTCGTGTGTATATAACCCCGACACGCTAGGTTTGATGAAACGTTATTCCCATTTCATGATTCATCAACCACCCAACCTATCTCACAACTTCAAATAACCACATTTCTTGACACCTCCAATGCTCCTGTCCAAACCGTCGGCCCCACATTTAATCCCAATCTTGATTCAGATAACACTTCCTTAGACCCTACAATAATACTTACACCTCCTCACATCACTCCCTCAGAGCCGCCAACTCTACCGCCATCACCTCCGCCAACTCCACCACCATCACCACCACCTTCACCACCACCTACACCACCACCCCAATCTCCTCAACCATCTCCAAACATACCAAATCCTCCACCACCACCACCGCCTCTACCATCTCACCCCATGACCACTCGCGCTAAAGCCGGTATATTCAAACCTTGTCACCGTGCTGACCTCTCTCATTTCGACACCCTTCCTTTACACCACTCTTTATTTGCCTCATATGATCCCACGTCATTCAAAACTGCCAATAAGGACCCTAAATGGACCATTGCCATGCAACATGAGTTTGATGCCCTTCATCGAAACCACACATGGAAATATTGTTGGATGAAAATGGTAATATCGCACCAAATATCGCTCAGATGGCAGCGTATCAAAGCTCGTTTAGTGGCGCAAGGGTTCAGTCAGGTTCCCGGAATTGACATCTCACATACATTTAGTCCGGTTTTCAAAGCCACTACGGTTCGGACTGTCCTTTCACTGGCTGTCATTCACAAGTGGACCCTTCATCAATTGGACGTCAACAACGCATTCCTTCACGGACATCTTTCTGAGTGTGTCTATATGGAACAACCTCAGGGATTTGTTGATCCTCAATTCCCTGACTATGTATGCAAGCTAAATAAAGCCCTCTATGGGCTTAAGCAAGCCCCTCGTGCATGGTTTCATCGATTAAGCAGTTTTTTACTTTCTAGCTGGTTCATTTGCAGTCGTGCTGATCCGTCTATGTACGTATTTCAAAAAGACTCTTGCATCATGTATCTTTTGGTGTATGTTGATGACCTAATTCTAACAGGAAATCAACCTCAAATTCTTTCTTCCTTTATCACTCGTCTCAACCGTGAATTTGCCATCAAAGATCTAGGGGAGCTCAACTACTTTCTTGGGCTAGAAGTCACGTATACATCTGAGGGATTGTTTTTGAGTCAGTCTAAATACACTAAAGATATTCTAACACGTGCAAAGATGTTGGATGCTAAAGCTGCTCCAACACCTTTGCGCACCCATGTTTCTTTTGTTTCTGCAGGTGATCTATATGAAGACCCAACTCATTATCGCTCCATTGTTGGTGCACTTCGGTACTTGACTATCACACGTCCCGATATCTCTTATGCTTTGAATCAAGTCAGTCAGTTCCTACATGCCCCCACAACAGACCACTACCAAGAGGTAAAGAGGATTCTCCGTTATCTCAAAGGCACCATGACTTTTGGTCTCCACTACACCCGTCCTGTTCATACTTCACTCCTCGGATTCTCTGATGCTGACCGGGCCAGATGCCTGGAAACTCAAAGATCAACTTATGGGTATTCTATTTTCTTGGGTGGCAATCTTATTTCTTGGAGTGCAAAGAAACAACCTACTGTTGCTCGTTCTAGTTGTGAATCTTAATATCGGGCTATGTCCAATGCTGCTGCTGAAATTGTTTGGATAACTCATCTTCTTCAAGAATTACATGCTCTTCCGCCTGATCGACCGACGCTTCTCTGTGATAATCGCAGTGCATTATTTCTCACACAGAACCCAGTCTCTCACAAACGCGCAAAACACATTGATCTGGATTTTCATTTCATTCGTGAACTTGTTGCTTCAGGAAAATTACACACCAAATTTATTCCAACCAAGCTCCAGGTGGCTGATATTTTTACCAAGAGTCTACCACGTGGACAATTTGAATTCTTTCGTCTACAGCTTCGTCTGAGCCCCCCACCTTCTCGCTTGAGGGGGGATATTAGATAACTTAAGTACTTATATTGTAATTATGTAAATCTTGTATTTCCATTATGTAACTTATTCTCCTATATATTTGTTTATACCCTAATTGTGGGGTATGAGAGATAATTCAATACTAACCATAACAATTACAAAGTAGCCTCAATACCTATATACAAAATTAGGTTAAATTAGATCAAACGGGCACACAACTAAAATCATAAAACCCCAACCACACAAATATAAAAGAAAATGGACTCTAAAATGCTTGCGGGAGGGCCAGAGAGGTATATATAGATACGCAGAATAGGCTTAGGTCATTTCATGATATTCTATGCTAGTGAAATTGATGAATATCCTTACAAAACTTGATCAGTGATCTTAGAAAATAAAATATGAATTGAGGCTCAAAAGGGTAATCGATGTATTTGTGATAAGAGATTACATGATATGGACTCTACTTAAATTCTAAACAAACTAATTCATAATATTGAAAACAAGCAAAATAGGTAACGGTCATAAAGACTTATTCGTTTACTAACTAACATGCAGCTAAATCTGGCCCACATCGACAAGCAGGGGCGGTTCTATTAGGAGCCCAGGGGTATCCTGGGAGACCGCTGAAGTTTCCGCACGTAGTGGAGAAAAAATATTTTTTTTATGTTCTGTATAGCGTGAGACCGCCAAATGAAAATTT
>WOUH02000003.1:5792767-5804363 GCA_009936405.2 Stevia rebaudiana | reverse complement strand
AACAACTATTCGAATAGCCATTTGTTGCTTATTCGAATAGGTTTGTTCCTTCGAAGAATAAACAGTGTCTTCGAATAGATCTCAACTCTTTGATCATTCGAGTAGTATTGACATACTCTAAGGACCAAACTTTTCCGAATAGCTTTCCAGTTGATTATCTACAAGCTTTGAAACTTTAGCAAATCCATAAGTCTTTAAGCTTTTGCAAATCCTTAAAACTGTTGAAGCAACTCTAGGAGAGAAGATCATTACTATTCATCAAACTGGTATAAGCTTCCATATAATCCTCAATGATCTTTTATGTCCAAGGTTCAGAGATCTTTGTACCTGTGATAAAATCTGTTTCAAATATCATTATTACATTGCATAGTTTATTATAAATAAGGAAATCAGGCAGTTTATATATATATATATATGTTTAAACAAATTACATGATATTGTAAAACATAAATATAAATACAATATGAAATAGTATTGGCAAGTATCATTCTTTTAAAGGTCTAACAAAAGGATAATATCAATCTTAACAACACTGAGGTAAATCAGTGGATTTTCACAGATATTAAAAAGAGTAATATCAACAAACCTTTCATTAATATTAAAGAGATAATATTAATCCATAAACTCAGCATGTTTTCTAAAAGGTTTCACCAGTGAATCCAAAACCTGCTTAACTATAAACATGGGACTAATGTACTTGAAATGTTCATTCAAGTGGTATCCAAACGTATGGAATATGTTTCGTAATGGTTTTATACGTAATACAAAAACATGTGAACTCATCAGCTTTATAGCTGACCGTTTTCAAAACTCTATGTAATCTCAGGTAATGGAATCAAGACATGGTATTGGCTATCTAGGGTATGCACTGGTATATTAGTGTAACGTATGTTATAGACGATGCTTCCGTTATACTACACTGGACTACGATAATACACATACACTGTAAGTCATGTATTCTAAGTTTATCTATTATTCAATGTGCTTGATCCTGCATTACCGGCAGTTGATGTGACAGACCCGCTCACGGACTGGCCGGGGGGCCGGGGAGCAGGGTGTCACACTGTCTCCGTCTCCCGTAGTTCCCCCAGAAACATCTGTTTGCCTACTTCTACTCTGGTCGGGGTAATAGTCTTTTTGAGAACCAAGCGGCCCTTGAGGAAGACCTTCAGAAAACGGACCAAACCTGATCACTTATAAAAATAGAGGACCGAAAACCGAACCCTATTAAAAAATCGGTCCCGGGATTTGGTTACTTTCAGGTCGAGTATTCGGTTACTTTCGGGTACCGGTTTTAATGCTCACCCCTAAATATATATTTCCTTTTTACCCACTTTCTTTTCATTTATTTACGAGTAAATTGTCAATTTCGTCCATGTGATTTGGGCACAATTGTCACTTTCATACAAAAAGAATATTTTTATCATCTAAGTCCCTGACCTTTCAAGTTTTTGTCAATTTCATCCAATCCACTAACTCCGTTAATAAAACTCTGTTAACTAGGAGGGTATTTTTGTCATTTCAGTTTAACTTTTCATTTGTGTCATTTTCATCCAAACCACACTTTTCTTTTTTGCTAGCGGCGGCGGTACCTACGGTGGTGGTGGACTTTGGATGAAACTGGTAAAATAGAAAAGTGTGATTTTGATGAAAATGACAAAAATGAAAAGTTAAACTGAAATAACAAAAATACCCTTCGAGTTAACGGAGTTTTATTAATAGAGTTAGTGGATTGAATGAAAATGGAAAGAACTTGAAAGGTCAGGGATCATAATAAAAAAAATTATTTTTAAATGAAAGTGACAATTATACTCAAATCACATCAACGAAATTGACAATTTACTCTTTATTTATAAACCTTATAGTTTAGGACTTTTCGGGTGGTGTTATGTAATTTCATAAGCTCTATTTGTAACCTTTCCCGCGTCTTTCTAGACTTCCCGCCAATACGTTCATCACTGTTCGTCTCTCCGACACACAAACGCACGCATATCAGCGCCAAGCTCGAATCTGAGATGGAAATGGACGCCGAAGATCTTGAATGGCTCGAAGCCGACTTGAATTTCCACGAAGAATATCTTGACGAAGATCTCGAACCACCACTCCCTGAAAAAGAAGAAGCATACATCGAAGACGCTTTCAAACATCTCCAATCGGTACCCGTCATCAATTCCGATACAGCAATCTCCGAGCATCACAGAATCGAAACTGAAACTGAGATATTGCAGCCGAAGAAGCGATTATTAAACCCTAATTTAGTTGACATCAGCAGTGCTGACGAATCGGTGGAAGATAAGCGGTGTAAATTTGATTCTAGTGTAAATGAAGCTGACGATGATTGGATGCGGTATTCGCCGCCGCCGGAAGAATCGGTGGTTCTCGTTGAGGAGGAGGAGAGGTTTATCTCGCGATATGCGACTGACATTGAAGGAGATTTTATGCCGGTGACTGCACCGGACGGCGATAGGGTTTATGCCAAGTTGATTAAGGAGGAGAAAGACGATAAGTTGAAAAAGTTGGAAGTGAAAGGACTTTCTAAAGGTATACCAATGTTGGATTTTCTTATTTCTTTTGGTAAAATTTGTTGATTTACTATATAAAATTTTGGTTTTGAACACAATATAGTAATTATAATCTAGTTGTGTGCACTTTCGCCTAGCGCCTAAAATATGGGGACCTTATCCCCTTGGTGGGCCTTGAGCTTTCTTAAACCAAGATTAATACCAATTACAGTTGGTGGTATAAGCTTGTAATATTGTGTTCATAATTATGACGGATTAACTGTGTAGGTTTTATGTTGGAACCTATAAGCGTTCTAATGCAGAAGGTCGAACAAGCTTTATTGCAAAAGGTATGCATTCTCTTTTTTCATGAATATTTGGTCACCAAAATGTCACACCATAACTGTTACACATGGAACACAACGGGTGCTTTTTTATTTACCTCCTTGTTCAACATATATGATGATAAACAGATTGCACTGATTAAGATAGTGCATTTTGACTTAACATTAAGCTAAGATTCTGTGTAATGAATGAAGCCCATTTTTTTTATCACCTTGAAAAGGCATTCAAGTGAGAAATATTAGCTACCCAGTAATTTCTGCATTTTAGTTAGTCATTCTCTCACTGCAGACAGCTTTGCTCCTAAGTTGCTGTAGTTTATTTTACTTATTAAAATCTAAAGACAAGCTGTTTTGATATGACCATGTTCTTATATAGTTGGAGCCATGATCATCTAAATCAGAAGTTAGTAAGTTACCATTTTAAAATCTTTTGAGGATTGTATCCACATGCTATGTTTGTTTCTATAATCTTTTAGTTTCCTAAACTTATTGGTAGTGTATAATGTTTTTGTATTTTCTGTTTTGAGGTTTTTTTAACTGATTATTGTTAAGAAGTACATATATGTACCTAAAGTTTGACATGTTAATGCATGGAATCAAAATGTTAATAACTAGGTTTATTTTTTAAAGGTTTTATTTTATAACTGCTGTATTACATATTTACATGATATCCTTTCTAACCTGGCATGAAGGCTTTGGAAGCTAGTGTCTCAAGTCAGACTAATGAAGATCTTCTAGAAAGACCAGTGGTGAGTGAACGATTGTGGGTGGATAAATATTCTCCAAATTCGTTTGTGGAGCTTCTTAGTGACGAACACACAAACAGAGAGGTACATTTGCCAGATAAAACGTATTATTAACTTAAAACTACTGTCTCTTATTTTTTATTTTTTTTTTGTTATTTTTTAGGTACTTATGTGGTTGAAACAGTGGGATACATCTGTTTTTGGCTCTGAACTAAAGAGTACAACAGATGATGTTTTGTCTGCTTTAAAAAGACATTCTTCTGTTTCTCAAAACAAAAGAGTTTCTTTTGGGAGGAACACAGAATTTGTATCTAATAGTAAAACTTTGGGAGAACGCAATCGCTTTGACAAAGAAAATTATAATTCTCATGGTATTCAAGAACATCATAACAAGAAGAGCAAGGACGCGGGCCCACCAGAACAGAAGGTAACCTTTAGGGCTTGTTTGATATTATTTTCAGAGCTTGTTAGTTGTTATTGTCATCCAACAACTGTGAAAATTCATTGCTTTGAGTTCACTTTATTTCTCAGTCAGTGTAAAACCTAACGTCTTTCATGAATAGTTTTCAAGATAAATAAATAGTTTTTCAAATTCTGTTTTGCAATTTAGCAGCTGCCTTACATAGTCTCACATTCCACATCAAATGGAATGTGAAGCTAAGTAAGTTAACATGAAAAGATCAATTTTTTTTTTCTTTTTACACATGCTTCACAATATTAATATTTCTGTTCTTATATATCTGTACATGAACTGTTTCAATGAATGCAGATTCTTCTATTATGTGGTGCACCAGGGCTTGGGAAAACAACACTTGCACATGTGGCTGCCAGACACTGTGGATACCGTGTGGTTGAGGTTGTTATTTGTTTTTTTTTTGCCACATGCTTATACACAGTTGGTGTTTTATAATAATCTGGTTTTATATATTAGATATAAGCTTAACCATCTGATATTCACATAAAAAACATTACTTGTTTCTGTAGGATTAGTTGGTGAAACTTGACAGAATTATAAATGTAGATTTTGCATCTGTAATGTGAGTGATGTATAAATATGTGGAGTGAATTAGATTAATGAACAGTTTTTTAATGATAAATTACAGTAATGATTCTAGATCTAGGTTAAGGTGCTGAGAGGGGTGATGTCACATCTTTTAAAAAAAAATCTATTATATTTTGAAATAATCTTTTCTTTGGTTTCTAAAGAAACTATCTTTTCTGGGCTATTTAAATTATTATAACTCTATTGTTCTGTTGTATGTTATAAGCTGGATTGTATTGCTGATATTTTGATGACTGAACTAATGAAACTGATATTTGGTATGACTTAGCTGTGCTGTTTACAAACTCATTAGTATGTAAGAAAACAAAGATTCATGTTAACGTACTAATTTCATGTTAAATACTAATTAAATCTATTGGTCTACAGATTAATGCCAGTGATGACAGGTCATCCTCAACGATTGAAACCAAAATTCTTGATGTGGTTCAGATGAACTCTGTCATATCTGATTCAAGGCCAAAGTGTTTGGTAAGTTCTGTTTAGTATACACACTTGTATTACAGTTTCTTGTTTTGGGTACAAAGTTTGAAATGATTTTTTTTTAGGTAATTGATGAAATTGATGGAGCTCTTGGTGATGGAAAAGGTGCAGTGGATGTAATTTTAAAGATGGTAAATTACGCTATTTCTTGTCCTAATATACATACTTCATTAACTATAGTTTAATGATTTTGAGTTGTAATCCCTGTATGAAGCAGAAAAACAAACTTTTGGATCTTTCATAGGTTGTAATGTAACCGTTCCTTCTTAGTATCTATTAAATATTGTATACATGCATATTAGTTGTTATCTATAGATTTGGTTGCACTTATTGCTGCACAAGGACAAAAACTTTGTAAAGCAAGATAAGGGACCATTTAAAGAAGTTTTATGATACTTGCAAACTTGTCATGAAACTTTAGCTGTCACAAAATGTTTTTAAATGTAGCGACTTGCTTACATGAAATCATGAATATTAAATCTATATTTATGTACCCTGTCTTGACTTGTTTTCTGAATATGAACTGCTCACTATTATAAATACAACTAATGAAGGTATAATTTTAGGTAGTAATGTCTTACTATTTATTATCAATGCAGGTTTCTGCTGATAAGAAGTCAGACACTGGGATAGAAAATATAAGCCAATCAGGAAAACCGTCTTCAAAGAAGAAGAAAAAAGACACCCCACTATTAAGACCTGTAATTAAGATTTTTTATAATCTGGTATTGTTTGTTTATTTAATACTTATGGTTTGGTTTCATCTTCAGGTGATTTGCATTTGCAATGACCTATATGCACCTGCATTGAGACCGTTGCGTAGTGTGGCAAAGTAAGTACTCTTTACAGTTTCATATATTTACAAATGTTAACTTTGTGATCTTATTGTACGGACGCCAACAAATATGTAATCATTTAGACTAAATAGTTGAACTTAATAATTGAGAACCATTTCAATGCTCATTGGTTTCAGCAATAGTTAAGCTGAGTGGCAAGTAATTGTTTTCTTATGATCTATTGCTTTTAATATGTTCAACAGGAACCCTTAATTTTTTAGGATTTGTTGTTTTATGGCTACATGAAAACTGTCCACTTTGCAACATTTGAGGCAATTTAAATTAACAAAACTCTTCATTTTCAGGGTTCATGTATTTGTTCAGCCAACAGTAAATCGCATTGTGAACAGGTGATGTTTTATTACTTTGTAGCATATCATTAATACATCTTGCTACTAGGTTCAAAATGTACCATTTATATAAATATATATGAAAGGGGTAACATTAACATTAGACAAAGCTTATAGTTGACTAACGTGTCAAAATTGTGAGAAGTTATTAATAATCACGTTTATTGGCAAATATTTAGGCTAAAATATATATGCAACAAGGAAGGAATGCGCACTAGTTCTGTTGCACTTACTGCACTGGCTGAATACACCGGTAAGTGCTTTGCTTTTTAGTTATTATTGTTATCTTGTAAAATTTAAATTTTGTAAATATCATTACGTGCATAATTTCATGGTCACTTCAGGTGTTTATGATTATGATGGCTAATATAATATTTTCAAAATACAAAACGATAAGCAACATTCCCAACTTTTCTTTGTTTTTCTTAGAATTAAGAAGAAACAAAATGGTTCTCCAGATTTATACAAGAGCATTAAAAGTGTTAATCTTTGGCCTTAAATACATAAAAAAAGGCTCAGTTACACTATCATAGATTACACCATGTGGCATTAATAGGATTTTTAGATTAATCTGTTGGAGGGTATATCATTTTCCTATAAAAATATAAGAAATGGACATAACTTCAGCTAGATCTGCATATCTGATAATAATATAAATATTTTTTTTTATAGAATGTGATATACGGGCATGCTTGAATACACTTCAGTTTCTCAAAAAAAAGAAGGAAATGCTCAATGTGGTATGTTGACTTGAGCTTGTTCTTCTGTATAAAAAATTATAACTTTTTTTAAGATACTGTGTATTTCTTTTTTAATAAAACTGTTTATTCTTGATTTGTAGATGGACATCAGCTCTCAAGTGATTGGTAGGAAAGATACATCAAAAAGTGTTTTTGATATATGGAAGGAGGTATGGTTTTAATTTTCAGTGATTATATCTCATTATCATATCTGTCAATCATCAACATCCTTACTCAAACTCCAAGTGAGTATTTGTTTTTGTTTATTTTCTTTTTGTATAAAAAAGATTTTTCAGAAGAGAAAACTGAAGGGGGTAAGGAAGTCTATGGATGGCTGTAGAAGCACGCTTAACGATTTTACATCTCTTTACTCTTTGATCTCTAATTGGTATGTTGATTTATGAAAATGGTGAGATCTTCTTGTATGAATCATTTGTCTTACTGACTGATGACTTTTCAGTGGCAGCTATGATCTAATATTAGATGGGATCCATGAAAACATCCTGCAACTAAGCTATCATGATCCGGTGATGAAAAAAACTGTAAGTTTTTTTTACTTAAATCCGTATCTTGATGGTCAGTTATAATATGTATTTTTAAACTAAATTTCATTATATAGGTCACATGCTTGCACAGTCTTGAGGTATCTGATATATTTCATCAATATATGATGCGTACACAACACATGTCTCTTCTAGGTAGTAAAGTTTCGCATTTATAAAACTGAAAGTTAAAACAGCTAATAAAAATGAAGTTATTTTTTTGCAGGTTATCAGCCTGCAATTGCAATTGCCATACATGGTGTGGTATCTCAAGTTGAAAGACCTAATATTCAGTGGCCAAAATCTTTTTATAAGTATGTCGATTACTCTACAGTTTTTTTTTGCTTTCCTCGACTTCATTTATTTTATTTTATTTTTTAAAAATAAAAGGTACAGAACATCAGTTGTTGAAAAAGTGGAGGCATTGCACACATGGCACAACAAAATATCACCAAACATCTCACGACACATATCTACTAAATCATTTGTTGAAGACTTGGTTTCCCCATTGTTGCATATTTTGTCACCATCTACTTTGAGGCCGGTAATTACTTTTATTCATCTCTTTTTTTCTTATCACTTCTATTTTGCTATTTCTAAAATATTAGCTGGAGTTTGAACCCATAAATTGAAATAATGCATGTAGCAATTATCCATGTAGTTTTCTATATTGTAAATGTAGTAACTAAGATGAATTTGAGTTTAAAGTGTTCATAGTTGTGAAGGGTTCCAGAGAAGAGTTAGGTTGTATTAACTTTTCTAAAATGATAATATTATACATAACTATATGTCCACAAAATGAAAATAATGTTAATATTAACAACAATAGAGGTCAAATTTCCAAACCTATATATGGTTTTCTAAACTGTAAACTGTGAACCAAACTGCATAATTCTCAATCCAGCTAAATCAGCTTAGTTGCTTTGGTTTTTACTGGTTTATGAATATATTGGTTTTAAATTGCGTGATGCGCTCCAATGCGTTTTGTTCAAAAATCCGTTGCGCGATGTGTGATGCGTAATGCGCGCGCATCATGTAAGCGATGCTTTTGTTATTAAAGCTTAGCAAAAAAATAATAATACATAACCATTTTTATATTGCTAATACTTAAACATAAAAACAGAGTTATAACACACATAAAACATATAGACATAAAAAAATACATCTTAATATGCAGGCTGCTGCCAATTAAGCTCTAAAAATTAACAATCGAATAAATAAATAACGAAACAAAAAAATAGAAAAAATAGTACTGCAAGTCTGCAACACTCGAAAAGCAAGTACTTAAAATTGACAAAGCATTTTACTTTTTCTGACCAACGTTTTACGTTTTACTACTACAACACCTTATCACAAGTAAAAGACAAAATAGAAAACAGAAAAGTAGAACACAGTTAATCTTGACCAATCACATATTATATGTATAGGAAATGTATAAAATAGAAACCCTCTTTAGTAGAGAAATGACCAAAAAACCATATGAAAAATTATCATTATTTTTTTTTTTAAATAGGGTAGGTTTTATGTTTATTTTCATCACTTTTTATTAAAAAAAAGTCCAAAGAACCTCTTTTCTATATATGCAAAAAAAATATATATGTTTTTCACATGTAACTAATGAGTTTCAGATGATTTTACATATGTAACAAATGATTTTTTATAAGTAACATGCTGTTTACATATGTTTTCTAACCAGAAAATGCCCAACTTAAAAAAAAATTCAGTCAGATCTTTTAATTTTTTTTTCACCAGAAGTCATAAAATTGAATATATAATCTAAAAAAAAGGTAAGTTTGATGGGCCATATGCTGTATTTTGCAGGTGGCATTACATTTATTATCAGAAAAAGATAAAAATGAAATGGGTCAGCTAGTTAGCACCATGGTCTCTTATGCCATAACATACAAAAACAAAAAAGTTGATCCTCCACCTGGAAAACTAAGAAATGAAGCTCTAACTGACACTCAACTTCTCTCTTTTGATCCTCCGATCAGTGATTTTGTAAACTTTGAGGTTAGAATTCTTCACTTTAAATGAGAAGACTTGGATTATTATTTTTATGATGTCTAATTCACATTAATTTGATGCAGGGTTACAGGTCTAATTATTTCATTCTTGCATTAGCTTTGAAGCAGGTTCTATCTCATGAGGTAAGCGCAAGGTGTTCTTACTTTACTTGTCTCTTTATTACATTGATACAACCTATCATCATAAAGTTTGGGAATTATCTTTATAATCTCCCATGCGATAGTGTGTTTATCGAATTCGTGTTTTAAGTGGACTCAGAATTTGAAAATTTGAATTCTGGTTGATTTGATTTATAGCTAATCATGATAAAATTTGAATAATTTAGAAAAAAATATTAATAAATGCATTTGTATATGAAATATACTCATACTTATTCTACTAAAAAATATCACTCAAGTTTCCTTTATTGTCCATTGTTTTTTTTAAATGTTCTCAATTTTTAAAATTAAATGATAAGAGCATTCACATCCCATTTTTTAAATAACACTCTGTTTTTTTAATTTTGTGATTTTGAGTTAAATACCATCTACATACCATATATATATATAATTATATATGTAAACAATGGGAAATATAATTATAAAACCCATGTAAGATGTGAAAACCTTAGAAAACTCAAGCCAAACAAATTTTTTATTTTTTTAAAAGGCTCACTTTCAAATGTTATTTCGTCATTTTTTATATAGAAAAGGCCAAAAAACGCAGAGTATTTATCTTTCAAAAAATATGTAAACAATAACAAAAAAACTCGTTTCAGCGAAATGTTACATATGTAACATGGTAAAAATATGGAATTGTCTTTTTTTTGTATATATTAATTTCAAAAAAAAAATCTACTTGGAGCTTTTTTTCATTTTCTTTACCAAAAGTCTTATAATTTAATGTTGAATTTAAAAGTCAATTTTTTTTTTGAAAAATTTGTTTCTAAAAAAAAAATCATATATTTATACTATGATTTACTATTTAGTGTTCATTTTTTTTTGAAAGTGACACAAATGAAACTTGCTAATTATCTTTTAAAATATATAAAATTCAGATTCGGATATTTGAGCCGGGTTGGTTTGAATGATCATGTATCAACATTTTGTTTGTAGGTTGAAAAGCAAAGGATACTACAAACTAGCATTGGCAAATCAAAAGACGGAAACGAAACAACACATCTTTCCGAGAAAGAGAATTCTACTAAAAAACCTAAAAACACCAAATATATCAGCAACTTAAAGATTTCATCTCCTGAAACACATTCTCCTGCTAATACTGTACTTTCTGCTTCAGCGTCTGGTAGAAGTGCCATGTCATCCAGTGACATATTGAAACCAGCAGAAACCACCAAGAAGCCCCCCTTTAACTTCTTTGAAAGGTAAAATTTACCTTTTTGCCCTTTTTTTTAAGACTTGTTATTATGGCTCACAGTTTTTTTGATCAAATTGTAAATTCAGATTCCGAAAAATAAGTGCCAACAGTTCTCAAATAACTGAAACTGTGAAAAAAGTTCCAGCAACGCTAGAGAGGGATTCACGTCCGGTGTTGTTCAAGTTTAATGAGGTAAATGATTAACCATTTTAATGTTTGGATTTAGTAGCTTGACCAGATATCTTGTTGTCAATGTAGGGTTTTACAAATGCAGTTAAAAGGCCGGTTCGCATGCACGAGTTCAGAATGTGAGATTTGGGTTTTTGCTAATTTTGACTGTTCTTTTGCCTTTTAAACCACACTCAAATTATATAAACTACCTGTATCTATTGTATTTATTTGTGTTCAATAACCAAGTTTTAAAATTTGTACTTACTAATTAGTTATGGTTACATATACTAAAACTAGCTTATAACCCGTGTGTTACACCGATGTCGCGTAACAAATACATATTAAACACAGTCCAATAATAAAATAATAAATTAAACAAAATATTGTTCCACACACCTTACTGAAATATTAAACAAAAAATAAATCACAATGTATATAATAA
>WOUH02000003.1:5776894-5792667 GCA_009936405.2 Stevia rebaudiana | reverse complement strand
GGGGGGGGCAACTTGTCGTTGGTAAAGCATAGAAACTTGAGGGGGTAATTTGTAATTTTATATAAGTTAAGGAAAAAAGAAAAAAAAACATGATACAAAAGTTTTATCCCGCGGACGTTACGAATGAAACAAAAGACGCATGCCAACTGCGCTGATGCTACTTAGTTGTTTCAATATCAGAGAACTGTTGGTATATATCCACTAAAGCAAGTCGGTGGGGAAACCCACCGACATTGCCTTTTAAGGTTTAGGTAATAAGATGATTAGTTAAATATTTTTAGGTAAAAAATCAGTTACATGTTTCAATTCTTAAGAGATATTAATGTTACAAATCTATTCAATTCAAAATTTTACTTACTATATAACTATTTACCATTAAAATTGGTAAGGAATCTTACATGTTTCTTCTAAAACCATCAATTTATATCTCCCAAATTACTAAAAACAAATGCAAAAGTTTAAATAATTACAAAACTAAAAATCGATCTTCAATACAAAAACTTAAAAACTTCATTTAAAAAGAAGGTCATGGTCAGGCAATGAGTGAAATATATGGTGTAATTCAAGAGTATAAGTAGACAAGTAAGCCAAGTAGGATATATTTGCTCGTAAAAAAAAAGACAATTATTGATAATTAAATTTACCTCTTAAAATACAAAAGACCTAAAGCCTTGTATACATTCATTGATAATAAATAAATTTGGCCTGATAAGTCCATGGCCCTCTCGGAGCCGCTACGCTAAAAATTAGTAATTATTATTTTTTAATAGCAAAGTGAGCATCATTTGACAAATGGTAATTTATACGACCTGACGAAACTCACTACTAGTAAAACCACTTGGTCCAACTTAGAGCATATTGCTTTTAGTAGGACTTCAATCCAAGACCTTCGTGATAAGAAGTTAAGGTGATATCACTAGGCTGACTATAAGCCCGTTGGTAGTAAGTACTAATTATAATTTATCTCTTTTTAATGAAATTTCACTTTGTTGTATAACAAAGAGAAATTTAGAAAGACTTATAATTTTATATAATATGTTGAACTATCATACAACACATATACATATATACATACATATATAGTGGAAAGCAAAGAGAGGTTAATGCAATTATATATTTGATGGCACACTTCTACTTTACACTTGGCTCGCATTGCCATTTGAAGCCGCCTTTATTATTTTTGAGTGAATCTAAAGTGGTTCGGGCTAACCCAAAATGCGTCAAGATGGATCAGTTTTTGTAAACAACATACGAGTTGGTGGGCTGACCTAGGGTGTTTCAGTTGTTTGTAACAACTGGCGAGTTAGATCAGTTGTTTGAAACAGTTAAGACTCTTTAGATTTGCAGCATTTAGTCGAATGAAACTACAGTTGTTTCAGGTTGCGATTAGCTATGGTAAACGAACTCGGTTGCTTGTTTCAGGTCGATAATTGACTTCGTATGCTTATCACAATATATAAACCAAGGTTGGTGCTTTGTTTTTGCCACACTGAAAGATACCAAAATACACCACAAGAGATTCTCTAACCCTTATAACATTCATTCTGATTTACACTCTTGTTTGAGTTACTCTTTCGGGTGCTAAGTTAATTTTGACAATGCAACTGCTCCGATTGTACCCTGAGAGACACATGCCTTCGTCTTTACTAGAGGTGTGAAATTCATGTTAAAAGAATCGTATTGAATAAGTGCCTCAGCCATCCATTATACTTGTTTGTTTGTTGTTTTAATCAGGTTTGATTAAAGATTAAGCAGGTTGAGGTCTATAGCAAAAGCATAAGGCGCTTTGCATTCAAAAAGATTACTGACAACATAAGGTTCTAATCATATAACATTACGTAGATTGTACGCATGTTAAAGTTATCATTTGATCCTGTAACATGATATCTGTATAATATTGTATTATTGTGTTACCCAAATACAACGAGAGTCAATTTATTAATTTTTTTTACTAAGTGAACCCACCTCCTATCCTTCCTATGATAGAATGATTGTCGCAAATCTGAGATTTGTAAATAATTAATAGTAAGCAACTCATCTTTCAAACACTAATTAAGTGCGATTTCAATTAGGAAGTATATCAGAAGGCAATGATTGTCGCAAATATGAGATTTGTAAATAATTAATGGTAAGCAACGCATCTTTCAAACACTAATTAAGTGCAATTTCAATTAGGAAGTATATCAGAAGGCAAAACAAACAAATTAAGCTACAGAAAAGATGAATTAAACTGACAAAGTTTCCCTTTACAATCTAAGGATATTAATAAAAAAATGAAAAAATAGATTTCCGACCTGCCGGATTCGAACCAGCGACCTAAGGATAGCCATGATGACACTACAGTCCTCCGCTCTACCAACTGAGCTAAGGTCGGATGATGTTCACAGTCTTAAACATTACTTATTCGATTTGTAAGACGGTAATCTAACTCATTACCCGATCAAAAAACGTTATTCATACCTACCTGAGTACTTGTTAGTTGTTACTTTACAATATAGGGTTTGTAAGCTACCCACGTTAATAATTTGACGTGATTAAATGTTCTCCGTTGAAAGTTTTTGTTATCTGAAACTTAGATCTTAATCCATATCGGGTTACAGACTTAATATTCTAAAAACCTCATTTTTGTTTATAGTATAATAGATATAGAACTAATGTTGTCTAGTAATCCATATAGCATAAAATATAGCTAAAATAATCAAAACAAACAACCATACAAGTATACAACACTAGTAATAATGAAAATTGTAAGCTATGTTTAGATACGATGATGGGTATCGGAAAACAATTTAGCATAGTTGTGTGCAAATTGATGAGTTGGAAGCAATTTGACATTAAACAGTTTTGCAAACGAATTGAAAGTGAGGTTGATGTAAGTTTGTTATAAACTTATAATGCATGTTGTTATATAACCTTCTATTGTTTTTTAGTTTAAATAATCTCTATTATAGAAAAAATGTGCAAATTCAGCCTTCATCATGAAACATGATTAACTCGTGGTGGTTCAACCTTTATGTGGAAAGAACACACACACATATATATAGTTTAGGTTGGAATCAACCCAACCAGATTCGATTTCCCACCAAAATGAAATTTGAATTCCACAATTTGGTTTCATTTGAGAGTTTATTCATGTTTCAAACTAAATATTGAACACCCCTACCATCTCTAATAAAGGAAAAGTGATTGGAGGAAAGTGGTTTTACAACTTATACATTATAGGCATATATAGAAAGCAAAGAAACACACATTGCGATAGAAGCAATAGACAAAATAAAACAACGCGCGTTTGACATGAACGCATGTACTGTAAAAAAGGTTTCTAGATTCCGAGAGCACGATTTTGATTCCCATTGCAAGTCAACCTTAAAAGCAAGGTCCTTGGTGCGTATATACTTATAGCACAAAAGGATCATTTACATCAAAAACTTTAGAAGATGATAGTTGAGGTTCCTGCAAGTTCAATAACACCATGAGAAGCCAAATATCACCCTTTTTTTTTAATTTATATATAAATTTTGTTTAATCGTTCACAGCTCATTCTCTATCTCAATGTCTATTCTACTCACAAACACATAGCTTATTATTATTTTCTCTTGTACACCCACAAAAAAAAGTATAAAGATTCTTATTTAGAAAACTCTCTATCCAAAAAAATCAGATTTTAGAATATAGAATGAGATGCAGATCAAATTAACCTAGAATCTCTATAACTTAGAGATAGATAGAAAATAGAGAATGAGATGTGAATGTACTCTCTCGATTCTCAGTTAATTTTCTATAGAAACCCATGTGGGCTGGTTTCTTATGTGCTTAAGTTTTTTTTTAACAACAATTTTTTACTTTTTAATTCCACCTCTCTTGTCTTTGCAAGAATTTGAATATACGTTATTTTTATGGGCAATCATCAATGCCACTAGACTAAAAGATCATAAAAGTAAAAGTGTGGGTCTGACCTGTAGTCTTTCGCGATGAAACAATCCGCGAAGACTAAAACCATTTATATTTGCTGCCAATATGTTCTTATGCATTGAAGTTAGGAGATTGGCATAAGTGAGAGTTGGATTCTCCACAACTGCTTTTTTAAAAGTGTATGTCATGGCACCTTCCATTTGCTTTCCTGACTCTGAAAAGGCCTACACAAAAAGTCAAAATTAATTTATTAAAATTGAAAAGGTTAGAGGATGTCATATGGTCATATGGTAGAGTAAGAATCGTCAGGTTGGGTAAAAGGTCAAAATGGGTCACAGTCAAAACGCATGACTTTTTGTACGCATCGGGTTTCGGGTTTGGGTTTTACCTAGAAAGTGTTTTTGTCCACAATTTGTTAAAGTTTCAGTAGACTTATTAGCGGCCAAACTTGATTACAATGTTAATGTTATTTCAAAAATACGATCATTTATATATTTTTTAATAAATAGGTAACTCATGTCGTCACATGACATAATTTCAGCAACACAAGATTCTTTTTTTTTCGTTTCTTTTTATTTTCAAGATTATTGATTTATTACTTACTTGAAACATAAAATATCATTTTATAATTCCTAATCTTTTTTATTAACTAACAAGTTTTTTTAACCTCCTATTTTTAAAGAAAATGATAACGATCATACGTTGAATATACACTTAGGCTAGTTTAACCCGTTAGTTCTTTTCTTTTTAAGCTAGTTTCTTTAATTTATATAGCACAACCAAAATCAACCAATTCATAAACAAATAAATCGAAAATACAATTAGAAGATCAACTCACAGATGTATCTGCAGCAAGTTGACTGTCTTCACATGCACTAATAGAAATCGCGTGTCCGCCATTAGTGCCCTTACAAACACCAGATGGAGATCTGTTACTAAACCAACGATTCCTACGAATTATCAAAAAAAAAAATCAAATATATATAAAAGACCAACTATTAAAACAATCCAAATTAGACAAAATGTGATTAATTAGACATACTGTTTTGTACTATGGACATCTGATAAATCAAGAATCGTTCCACTATGACACGCATCAATAATGGCATGAAGTTTGACACCGTTATTAAGAGGTCTAACAATGGTGTCATTTATATCATTATCCATAATCATTCCTGCAGTTCTAAAATCTAGAGGACATATTGATTCATTAAATCCATCAATTTCATCATTAAAGAAATCAGGTGTCCATAAACCATGGCCTGAAAAATAGAACACCAGTGAGTCACCCGGTTGGTTGTTCTTCACGAGCCACTTCATAGCTTCTTGGATATTTCTTTTTGTTGGATGAGGGTGTGAATCCATTTCTACAAGATTTTCATAAAGTCAAAAGGTGTTTTAAAAACGACTTGAAAATAATCAGGTTTTGGGTTGTCATTTCTAACATGTTTAATAATTAGGTCTTCGGGTCTACCTTTTTAACTAAAGTATATCATGTTGGTAAAAAATATAAACTTTTTAAATAGAATGATCTAGAAGGTGTTATGCATCACAGATAAATTTTGTGCATCTTTCAGCCCGTTTAAGTCATCTGACCACTTTCTTGTTACTTTTTAATCTATTTTTGTTTCACTCGTCTGAACTGCTAAAGATAAAACTAGCTCGTGTAAACACGTTTTTCAGTAAATGGTTCTAATTGCCACTTATATAACACGAGTCACATGTATTTTAGTGAAATGATCAAAAATACCTGCAAGAATGCGTATAGAACTTCTTGGAAACTGAAACCTTGAAATTAGTAATTCCCGCATGTTGATCACATCATAGTTAGTTCCTTTAAGTTTATACTTCTGATTATTGTACGACACGCCACATAGAAGTGCACGCTTCCCTTTGGCGGTTTCCCACTTTTTGATTGACTCAAGAGTTGACTTTTCATTACTACTTAGAGAAATAGAATGATGAATGTCTCTCCTATGAAACATCCTATAAAAGAAATCGTGTAGGCCCTTTCTACAACTAGTGGATTTATCGCGCTCTTTATTCGAATCTTCATCATCTGCAACAAATGCTTGACAATCAGAGCAGATAGTTTGGGTCCTTGATGACATGGCTAATTTGTATGGTAATGACATATTACACATACTCACAAGAATGCCACAACCTAAGTTGAATGTTTTAATCAAGGGTACAATTGTGTTATTTGAAAAATGTTGTATTAGTGGCATTTATAAAGTTAAAAAGGTTGCAGCCTGAAAGTGAACCTGATTCGCCGATATAACACTATGGAATCTTTTTTTAGCTTTAATGGAGCATTAGATTCTGTTCAAACATATTAATTGTGCAATTAGGAATGTCTTTTTAAGATTCTTGTTTATGCCCATTAGTCTTTTGTACCCGTTGTGATCACATAATCGACAAAACGATTCTTGATAACGCCTTTGAAAAGTGATTTATTGTAAGACTTCGACCGCTTATTATATTATTTGAAATATAACTATGAACCAAGTATTTTCATTAAAAAAAAGAATCAACTTGCGGGCATCTTTACCAAACCTTTTGTGAAAACACGTATAGATTTTATTTGTACCAATTTGAGTATAATTAACATCTATGTTCCAACTTAATTGTTGATTGTATTTGTATATGGTGTATTAGTATGTTTTATTAGTTTATGATTGATGGTTGTGATATATGCTTTCCAAAGGTTCTTTCCTTTATATATTAAGGTTTCTTTTATTGGAATATATTCATAGAATTACATTCTCATTACAAGCACTACCTCCTTAGATCATCAAGTTAACCGAAAACAGAGTAACAGACAATGATTCAAGTTATTTGAATCTAGAAATTAACTCTTTGAATAATGAGTCATTATAAACAGCTCAAAAATATGCATCATGAGTAATGACTATAGCAAATCTTAGATTATAATTAATAAACAGCATAGGTAAACATGCAATGAATTTACCAGTAGCTGCTTCGTTTTCGTTTTTTAAGCAATAAGAACATCAGGGTTTTAATTTCTGGAGAACATAACATGTCAAAGATTAGGGTTTTGCTTACACGATGTCAGGGATGATATCAGAGCATCTTTGAACATAGATCAAGATCGATATCAATTAGGAAGTATAAATTGAACGCAAAATTCAGCTACAAAGATCAACTTAGAATTTTAATAAGAAAAAAAAAAGTTTAAAAAAATTAAAAAAATTCCGACCTGCCGGATTCGAACCAGCGACCTAAGGATAGCCATGATGACACTACAGTCCTCCGCTCTACCAACTGAGCTAAGGTCGGTTATTGGTGTTTAGGTAAAACTTAAACAAAATTAATTCTGCATTTATCTCTCTATATTTAATACTTACATTTTGTTTACGGTATGGTAATGACTAATGAGTCATCTTAATTGATATCCGACTCATATAGTCGTATAAAATACTTTATCTAATATCGGGTGCCCGATCATGCTTGTTTATGATCTTACGTAGTGAAAAAAATTACTGGTTAGGATTGTTTGTTATTCGATACTTGATTTTTAACTTCATCTGAAACCGCCATGAATTTTAAAATTTGAATTTCTGTTGATTTACATTTTTTAAATAATAATTTAAACATATATTTATTATTTCTTTAATGTTATATATTTAGGTAATCAGACGGGATTTCTTAATCTCATTCATATACCAAACTTGCAAAGAGCTCAAAAACAATTTACATGTAATGCATGCTCGTTCCATTACTCGTCCTCAATGTTTTGATGTTTTTTGCCATCCTTAGTTATGTTTTAGGTTGTTTGACGAGCAAGTCAGCTTAGGCTCAGGCTCGGGCTCGAGCTTAAACTAAACAAATTAGCTCGATCGACACAACTCAAAAATCATTACCGAACTCACATTTAGGCTCAAACTTTCTCAAATAAAACTAGCTAGTAAGCAAAGAAGATGAAGACGTTGAGAGTGCATATCTAGGGACGTAGTGACGTGTTTGGGGTGGATGTTGCTGATCTTGACATATTGCTAATTTGGTTTTAGCATCACATTTTCACAAATCTATTTACGAGACAAACGATGAAAATTTGCATCGTTTGGAAATCATGAGACAAACGAACAGTTAACATGAAGGAAATGAGTGATTAGTTGTCAAAAGTATAGTCACAACCGGAACACCACTTAGTGTTGTTGGACCCTTTACGATTGTATGAGGTTAGATTAGCTAGTAGGTTGAAAACTAGGTTCTATGTGCCAGAAGAAATTAACTAAATACTATTTACATCTAATTTTCTATCTTCATTTCTATAATTAACCAAATATCAACTTTTTCTAACTTTATGTACAAATTTTGTTTTACACTTCACATCTCATTCTATGCGTATCTCAATCTCTACTATATTCACAAATTTTATTATTATTTGCTTTCTCTTGTACACTAACAAAAAAATTATAAAGATTCTCTATTTTTTAATCTCTCTATTTTTAGAGATTCTCTATTAAAAAAACTCAAAATTTTAGAAATAGATGATAGAAAATGAGATGTAGATCAAAATTAACCTAAACATCTATAATTTGGTGATAGAGATGAAACATAGAACGAGTGTAATTATTTTTATTGCCCAATACAGCCTAAGCAATACCGTGACTAGAGGTGTACATATCCGCCCCCCCCCCCCCTTTTTTTTTTTCCCAAAACCAGTTCGGGTTAGGAACTGAATCGGTTTCAAGGGGCATTGGTCCAAACCGGTTTGGTCATAAACCGGTTCCGGGTGTAGCATGGCCGAACCTCCCAAACCGGTTGTGGTTGGTTTTGAAACCGGTTTGCACCACAAACTGTAGGTTTATTCTAGTTTTGAAGCACCGGGCCGGGAACCGGTTTGGTTCAGAACCGGATTGGTTTAGGAGTAGGACCCGGTATGAAACCACCGGTTAAGTTCGGGTTGGAAACCGGTTTTTCCCAAACCGGTTCAAGAAGTTAAGTGGGTCAGTTTTGAAACCTGTCTAGGCTGCCGAACCGATTTTTTCCCGATCTCCAACCGCTAAGTATACATTGATCAATATGAGCTCTATTGATGTAAAAATTGAATCAATTTTTTTTTTTATCCATATTGGTTACAGCCATATTATTGGCGTCAGGTATATGATCCCCATATATAAATCATAATAACTTTGTAATAAGATGCAATATAATTTGTAGAAAGTAGCAGCTGGAAGATTAACGAAGGAGCAACCGACGGGAGCGTCTATTGACGACGCTTGACCCAATCTCCGTTCAACGATCTTCTTCATTTCCGCATCTCTCTCACCAAAACCCTCAATTTACCAAACACAAACACAAGAATCATGTGGGTCTTTTATCTGATCTCGTTGCCGTTGACGATGGGCATGGTGATCTTCACGTTAAGATACTTCGCCGGACCGGACATACCTCGTTATGTACTGTTAACCGTCGGTTACACATGGTTCTGTTCTCTCTCCTTCATCATCCTCGTACCAGCAGACATTTGGGCTGTAAGTTGTTGTTCATCTTGTTGTCGATTTGATGTTGCAGATTGTTGAAACGAATGATGAATTCGATGTCTGATTTGGAAATTGGAACCCTAATTGTTGTTTATCTGAAACTGGGGTGTGATCGGTTAGGTGAATTATCATTCCAGTTTAGAATTGTTGATCTTAAACCTAATTGACACACGCATTGTGCTATTTTATTGGTTGCACCATTATGTAGCTCATGTCTACCTACCATTATACTCAAATTAGGGCTTATAGTGTGTTCATGTTGGGGACTGGTATACAGTTTGTGCTAATTGTTAAATCGATACGATTTTTATAAGGCTCCTCCTCCGAATGAAATTCAATAGGATCCAGAGAGACCATGTCTTCATCCATAGGCTCCCAAGTACCCGGATCGATTCTATCTGAACTACTCATTTTCAAATGATATCCACATTGTTCACAAAATGAAAATTTGGCTTATTTATTACTTTGATTTATTTATTTATTACTTTGATTTCTTTACGATCAGCATAACCTCTCATTGAACAAAGCAATATGTGTGCATAAATGCATATATGAATATTCACAAAGTTCTATCAAACATCGAATATTTGTTTTAAGAAGTTGTATTTTTTTTTTCTTTTTGTGCAGGCTATGAGTGGTCAAGACAAGGGAGGTATTTCTTTCTTTTGGAGCTGGTCCTATTGGAGTACATTTTTGCTTACTTGGTACCCTTTTTGAATCATAAAGTATTATTATTTTAACGGCTTATTGGAGATCTGTACTTCATAACCTGCTACTATAGTATAATCTTCAATAGCTTTATAGCATATTACCATCTAATATTTGCATCATAATGTTATAAATATAAAATGAATAATTTTTTCCAAACAGGGCTGTTGTACCTATCCTTCAGGGTTTTGAAGATGCTGGAGATTTCACAGTGACCGAAAGATTAAAGACCAGTTTACATGTGAATTTGATGTTTTATGCGATTGTTGGTTCTGTTGCACTCGTTGGACTTATACTGATCATATCAATGCACAACAACTGGTTTGTTTCTTGATACTTTTACTTATTTGATCATGGTCCCTTATATTTTGTTGCAAATCATGGTTTGCATGGTTAAATGATATATGAACATTTTAAATGTCTTTGAAAATGAATAGTATGTTCATCTTTAACAATAATACATCTTCTTTACATACAACTCCATCATTCACTTTAGGATCTACATTGAAAGGACATATTATATGTTTATCAATGGCTCAATAAATTTGATTCTTTGGTTCTATTTTTGTTGTTGTTTTGACTTTTGAGACAATTTTTTTACCTTCCATGTTGTATATTTTTTTATGCCAATTGTGTGTTTCTTTCATTTATCTTGTTTCTTTTATTGATAACAATAAATTATAAATTGTCTGGCTATTTCACTGTCCTTTTAAACTACGTGGTACACATGGAACTAGAGTTGGCAAGATTTGCTGGTTCGGGTCAAAAGAGGTCTGTTTTTTTAGTATGGTCATAAAGACAAACTCTGGTTCGGTTGACCAGCAAACAACCTTTTTGCCCAATTATAACTGTTTTATAAACAAAAATTGTGGGAACCATGATTAAAAAAACAATATCATTACAATAGTTATTTGTTATCTAAACTTAATTTTTTTTTTCTATGCATTTAAAATACTTTTTATGAAAGTTTTGATTCGTTCCCCTTTTAGCTAATTTTCTGATCCAACCCATTTGACCCGTTTGAGATGAAACCCAACCCAAATCGACCCATTTGTAAATTGTAATTAATTTATTATTTCTTTAAAAGTGTTATTTTGAATTTTTATTTGGTTGACAGGAGTGGTAGTATAATCGGGTTTGCAATGGCTTTTTCAAATACATTTGGACTCGTGACTGGTGCATTTCTTCTAGGGTTTGGTTTAAGTGAAATACCAAAGGGGATTTGGATATATGCCGACTATATGACTCGCCAAAAAGTTCTTTCTCATAAAGTTTCTAGAGCTGCATTAAAACTTGATGATGCTCATCAAAACTTGTCAAATGCTATTGTTGTAAGTCTCATTGTGTCCTATTCGACGCGTTTATTATCTACTAACTTGTAATGTTAGAGTATGACACGCATGATATAATAACTTACCAATCTTAAATTCTAAGTACTATTTAACAGGGAAATAGAAGAAGCATAATTTCTTCCAAAAATCATTACTGTTTCATTCTTCTTCTTCTTCTTCTTTTTTTTTTTTTAATTTCTGTTTCTGATTTGTATAAAAGCCAGATAAACTAATGTGATGCTTTACTTATTATAACATCTGTTTCTTTACCAATGCCCATTTTTTTATTATAACATCTGTTTGCTTTTTCTAACTTATGATGATTTATTGAATCAGGTTGCTCAAGCAACATCGAAGCAAATGTCAAAACGTGATCCCTTGAGACCCTACATGGATATCATTGATAAAATGTTGACGAACATGGTAAACAATTTTTGTCGGTTATATTTTTTGTTTCATTCTTCTGGTTTTTGAGATTCAAAATTTATTGAGTATAATTTGTTAAATAAAACCAGCTTAATGAAGATCCATCTTTCAAACCCCAAGGAGGAAGATTAGGGGAAAATGATATGGATTATGACACTGATCAGAAATCTATGGCAACATTAAGACGACAACTTAGAAGAGCCAAAGGCGAGTACTACCGTTGTAAAAGGTATGATATGAGTTTTATTTGTGGAATTTTATGAACATAGTTATAACTGTATTTTATTTAAGTTTGAACCTTTTTTTATTGAATTTGGTCTTTGTTGTTTTGGAATAATAAAATTATCCAAAATCAATATTATTTCTAAATCCAACGAAAAGTATTTACAAAATAGACAATTTTTCAGTATGGGTTGGATTAGTTTGACTATTCTTCATCAAAAAATGATTCTCTGATTGATGTTTGGATTTACTTCATCTTTTTTATTTGTTTTCTCAAAGTCATTTATGTTTTATTTTCTTGATCAGTGAATACATGAATTTTGTGATGGAAGCTCTTGAACTGGAGGACACACTAAAGAGTTATGAACATCGCGATGCGACTGGATGGTTTGCTCTCTTAATTCAGGCTTGTTATTCCTTCCATTGGGTTTATCTTGTTATGATGGCTGATTTAGACATTTAGTTATTTATAATTTGTGCTGTTTAATATAATTACAATTTTTTTTTTTAACATTTTCATTTTTAACCAATCCTTGCAGGACTATCTTAAGTTAGATGATAATTTGGTTTATATTATGAACATTTACATAGGGTCTAACGTTCAATATTTTATTTTTAAAATATATAATTAGGGTTGTAAACTTTTCTATTAATTCACTGTGTTTAAACTGCAGGAAATATATTTCAAGCCTGAGGCCTGAACGTCCAGGGAAAATAGGGTCTTATCTTGATACATTTGGTAATATTTTTATGTCCCCAAATTGTGATATATTTTATACTTTTTACACTAAATATGAACTTTATTTCTTTATTTTTTAAATCTAATTTGTTAGTTCTGTGCTATTTCTATTATCATATTTTTTGGTTTTACATATTAACAATTAGTATAAACAAATCTTAAAGCATTGAGACATGGTGTTGACTTTTTAATGCTACTGCTTTTGTACTTTTTTGTTTCTCACTCTCTGTTTTCGTATTAAAAAGAATTTGTGTGTGTAATAGGGTATTAAACTATTAATTAATAATTGTTCCGTAACGAATTAACATTGCAGAGCTTGTATGGCGGTGTATCCTGAGGAAGCAACTTCAAAAGCTTTCAGCCATCATATTGGGTTGCTCAACTGCTGCAATTCTGTTAGCAGAAGCCACTATACTTTTTAATGGAGTTGACTTTTCTCTTTTTTCTATTCTGATTAACGCGGTCAAAACAAATGGAGTGCTTGTGCAGGTAATATATATATATATATTTTTTTCTCTTTCAAATAGCTGATTTTTATTTTACAACCCAAATTTAAAGCAGAAATTCCTTTTTTCCATGTCCAAAAATAAATGCAACTTTATATGACCTACTGTTTTCAGGTTGTTGGTTTCATTCCGCTGATGTATATGTGTGTTTGCACTTATTATTCATTATTTAAAATTGGAAGGTTGACTTTCTATTCACTTACTCCTAGTCAAACAAGTTCAGTCAGCCTTTTGATGATATGCTCGTAAGTGCCTTTTGTGTTTAATACTCAACAAATCTTATTTATTTTTTATAAAACTAATCTAGCTATGTATTGACTTAATTCTTTTATCAGTCAGGTGGCACTATATGCACCTCCAATCTCATATAATTTTTTAAATCTTATCAGTCTTCCACCAGATGCCACTACTGTCTTTGAAAGGGTTAGCTCTAGTCTCTTATCTTTTTTTAATTGTTTATTTTAATCTAAATAAGAGCTCACATTATCAATACCCTCTGGACTTGTTTACATATGTTTGGATCAATTTTTGTTATTCGGGTTAAGAAAATGATGGCTGAAATTGATGCTACATATTATCAAGTGTTCAATATCGACTAATTCATCAAACATACTTGCAGAGAATGGGGAAAATCGATGATGCAGTTTCCTTTTTTGGGAAAAACTTTAACAAGATCTTTCCACTTATAATGGTTTTATACACCTTAATGGTAGCAAGCAATTTTTTTGATCGAATTATGAGTTATTTTGGAAATTGGAAGATATTTAGACTCGGAGATGAAGCCGAAGACCTCGATGGATTTGATCCATCCGGATTGATGATTTTGCAGAAAGGTATGCTTTTACTTGCTCATAAATATTTATAATTCCTTCATACATTTTTGTCCTGTTAATTTTTATAATTCGTTTATATTTTTTTGTTCATAGAACGATCTTCGATTGCTAGAGGACATAAAGTTGGTGAATTTATCATTCCTCTTGCAAGATATTTTAATGACTCGAATACAGATATAGAATCTGGAAGCAATAACATGGTAATTAATTTCCAACAATATCATTGTTACTTTTATTAACACGTAGAGCGCGTATGGTGATCAGTTATTTTTATAACTATGAAATTAAACCAAGCTTTCAACGTTTTTCTTTAGGTTGATGCTGGTTCAAAACCAACTTTTTCAATTGAAGATGGAACCAACAACAAATACAAACCATTGAGAACGGGTCAAACCGATTCAGAAATAAGTATGGTTGAAAACCCTGAACTTAATATGGAAAACGAACAATCGTCTAGAATAAGCTCAACGTGGGCGTCTATGAAGACGAATTTCCAAAACTTTAGATCGAATATGGCGGCAAAAAGATTCATGCCTTTGCGACAGTCTGTAGATTCACAAGAATCTCAACCTCGAGAATCATCATCTGAATCTCTAGATGAAATCTTTGCTAGAATAAAGAAAGCTCCACGAGATGATGATGATCTTGACAGGTACGCGGTGGGTCCCAGTAGATACGGGCCCACCAGGTAGTGTTAACATAAGTAGATTGGTAAATTTTGTTGTATAGGATATGATGAAGAAATGAAATGACAATTTATACTTGTATTCTTGTAGCATAGATGGGAAATGTAGCCTTATTATATGAGTTATGTTTGTATGTGCATAACATGACTCTGGCTCTATAGGTATCATCATTGGTTATTATAGTTAATTTAAAGGTAATGGACTCAAAGGATGTTTGTTTTAGTATTTAGATTATTGAGTGTTTCAACATCTAAGTAAAGCTCGATTTGAGTTTGTTATATCAAACATAATTTTGATAAAGGATTTTCAAATCGACTTCTAATCATTCTTAAACTTTATGTTATGTTAACCGGATGTGTTCAATTTTGTAGTAACTTAGACGTTTTGTGGAGAAAGAGTTACTTAGGAAAGCATGCTATTTTGTGGAGAAAGAGTTACTTAGGAAAGTCTTCTTATTCGTTGTTTTGGATAGATTTCAAAAAATGAAACCCTGTAGAGAACGCCTTTAGTTGTATTGTATTTTCTTATGCTTTTATATATGAAATTTAGTTTGGTTGTCTTTTTTTTAACATGACTCGACCTGACCGACTCAAACTGACCCGAACAAAAGACGACGAAATTATTTTATAGCAATACTCTAACGATCCCACAAAATTTCCGCCCTCGTGAAAAAAATTCATGGGTTTACCACTGTATCATACCCGAATCATACCGTAAGTATATTTGTTCTTATTTAGTTTTCTACCCTTAAATAATATGGAGGTGGATCCAATACATGTATTTATTTTCATACATAACGTAGGATACTATCAGATGATGACACGTGTAGAAAGAGAAAAGGGTAAAAACGTAAACCACATTTCGTAGAAACTTCCCGTAAATAAACAAACTTTCCCTTTT
>WOUH02000003.1:5749877-5770617 GCA_009936405.2 Stevia rebaudiana | reverse complement strand
ATGAAGATATTCTGTTTTAGACCGGCTTATACGCAAGCCTTTACTCTCTATGGCCTCCCTCCACTTTTCTAGTCTGACATTTAGCTCCGCCTTTTTTTCCGCCACCAGCACAATATCGTCCGCAAAGAGCAGGCACCATGGGATGGCCTTTTGAACGGACTTAGACAACTCGTCTAAGATAATCGCAAACAGGAACGGGCTCAACGCCGATCCTTGGTGAAGCCCCACCTCCGCAGGAAGTGGTCTGTATCCCCCACTGGCGCTCTAACCCTCGTCTTAGCATCACTATATGTATCTCTAATTAACTCAATGTATTTCCATAGGATATCTCTACTCTGCAGACTAGTTCTTACAAATGTGGTAGTCTTATCTGGTTTTGACAAATATCTTCCAGTTAAATCTAATTGTTTGGTTTAGCATTTTGATATGTTTTCTACCTTTTTATATAGAGTAGTTAGGTTGTTTATTATTCTTAAATGTCAAAAGTTGGTTCATGACTATATGTGATGTTGGAATTAAAAATAACTACTATAATTGCGTTACCATGTGATAATCTATCTAGATCATTTTATTTTTTTTCGAATGTAATTATTAAACTTATGTATCAGTTTCATCTTTTATGTGTATACGTAAAATTGCATGCGTTTGAAATAATTTACATCATTGTAACAAAACACATGTATCGATGCACTCTCTTGTTACAATTGTTTAAAAATGATACATTAACGATGAAAGTGGTATACAAGTGTTATATTACTTTCGATAAATAAAATAAATTTTTGATTAATCTTACTGGTTTATTACGGGTAACACAATTATTGTAAGTTATTATAGATTCTTTATCCTATCATTATAATCGCATATATATAACTATATTTTTTTAGAAATGAATAAACATGACAAACACACATGTCTCTTTAGTTTACGAAGTAGTATTCAATAAGATTTGAATCTTACGCATTACAAATAATAAAAACATTTTACTACTAGAATTAGGATGTCTTCTACATATTGGGACAAACCCGTAGAATCTAACCAATTAAATTTAAGCCGGTCAAACGGGCTTAGTTGCTTCGGTTTGGTTGATTACAATTACTTTTTAATACCCCTAAATTAAACACCATTTAGTGACTATTTATATTTTGCAAGAACATGTGAAACATTGTGATTATTGATTAAACCGTCGATTTTGAATTGGGACCAAATGGCAGTCATCAATGGGGGGTCCCGCCCTAAATGCCTGCTTTGATATGTGTAATGTATAAGTCTTGAATGCATAAGATACGTAGTTACCTTTCAATTGGGTTTGAAATGAATGCCAGTGAGGTTGACATTGTAGATGCAACCATGTGCTATGGCTTAAGTTGCACTTAATGTGGTGGTTGGTAGAATATTGATTAGATTATTGTTTCTTTTAGGAATGGGGTAACAAAATTACACAAATACCATTTAAATTAATAAAATAAAAAATAAATATACATTTAATCTTTTAATTAATTACATACTTAACGCACACATATACATGGGAGACATCATAAGAAAACTTATAAATATGAAGAAAACTACTTAAATCAATGAAATTTAAAAAAAAGATAAAATTTCATTACTTTACTTTATAAGATTATTAATACAATAAACAAAAAAAGTTGAAAAAAAATATGAAGCTCACAAAATTACGTATATGTAACAAAAATGTTAGGTATATAACTTATGAAGCTTCATTCATGTTTTTTTTTTTTTTTGAAAAGCAAAGCAACTATTATAATGAGGGCTAGCAAAATACAAAAACCCAAAAACGCTAAATACAACATAGAAACAACAACACCAAATAGAATAAAAACTATATCAACCAACATCAAAAGGACACCATAAGGACCACTCCGAAGATCTCTTATTCATCTGGTTTTTCACCCAAAGTGAGCTAAGAAGTTTAATGTCCATGATCACCCTCGATTGAGATACTAGAATTTGGTTAAAAATAACCTCATTCCGATGCTTCCATATGCACCAACAAGAGACAAGAACAATAGCATGAAGCATATTCTTCTTATTAGGATTTCCAATAACCGCTTTATGCAACTCCATCAAATCTTTAAAAGAGAATGCGAACACGGGGGGGATTTTGCACCAACATCCAACATGAGTCCAAATTAAATTAGAAAAAGAGCAACTAGTGAATAAGTGTTCAACCGACTCCTCGACTTCACCACATAAACAACATGTAGATGACACTTGAACGTTTCTTTGTGCAAGAGCAAGACGTGTAGGAATCCGATTTAATCCAGCCCTCCAATTAAAAATGTTTACTTTTCTAGGCACCCAATTATTCCATGGAAATATATAAGAAGCATCATTATAATTTGCTAATGCAATTGTATCTTTAACGTACCTGACTGAGAATGAGTCTATGCCATGACTGCCCCAAGACCACATGTCCGGTTGAGAAGATAAAACCGCTGATGCCAATAGACTTGTGAGGAGATTTAGTTGGCCCACTTCCACATCAGTTACAAGATACCGTTTCCACCTCCAGTTCCAAGAAATGGAGGTATTGGTGATCGTAAAGCACTGTTGAACCATTACCATTTTAGATGTTTCCAATGCGAATAAGGCTGGGGAAACATAAATATAACGGGTTCTCACCAATCCACCAATCTACCCATAAATGAATGTTACTGCCACAACCTACTATGGCTATAAGGGTCTTATGAAGGTCAATATTAAGCTGCATTAGGTCTTCCTTCACTTTAAAAATACTTTTCCAAATGCCTGGATTGGATAGTTTGATAGGAATAGAGCTCCACGATCTAGAAGAATGATGAATAGACCATATTACATTCCACCAAAGACAATGCTTCTCTGTTTTGAATCTCCACCACCACTTAACTAGCATTATTAAGTGTTTGCTAAACTTTCGAATTACTCAAAATAAAACTCATAAATTTGTATTTTTTTACTTTATGCATGTCAGCATGTGTTGGACATAACAAATTAAATTCGGAAGTGCTTAAAAACGTTAACAATCAATTCGATCAATAAAGTCCAAAATTGCAATAAAGTTTGATAATATATCTATGCATACATGAATTTGGTTTATGTCGATTATTTTTTGTAGTTTGCAAGGTTAAGAGGGTTTAGATCGAAAAGAAATCGGGTAAAAGAATGGATGAATTAGGTTCTGCATCCTGGATGAGGAGGATAGATTTCAATCATACATTACTCTAAGTGGCCGGCATGATGAAGTAATTAAATCTAACAAAGCAAGGTGAGTTAGGAATTAGACCAACCGGCCTGCAGTATTCATGTGTTAATTAAGGGCTACAACTTTAATTTGAACTTGTCTCCCACCTCCCTCTTTGTTTGTTAGGCCCCAAAACCTAAATTTATAATTCCTTTTCCACTTCGTATAGTACGTACTGATATATAGGATAATATTTTGTTTTCAATCCTACTAACATTTCATCTCTTTTTTCTTAACTTTATTTGATTATAAGGCAAGTAATGTTAATTGGGTTTTTATCGACCCACATTGTTTACCGCTCTAAATGATTTAAAACCGTTCTAACTGGCACAACTTCAAAAAAGAACCTCATTCTTTTAGAGGGTTTTAGATCGATCTAGAAACCGATCCAAAATATTTTCATCATTTTTTTCTAATATTGTTATAATTTCAAAAACCCACTACACTAATAAACTAAACATTCATTTCAAGAAACGATGTCGTACATCCCTATGCGCACGTCTATGACTCTAAGTCAATGGGAATTTACTCGATATAAAACGCGTGTTAAACCATGTACAAACCCATCGTCGCATGCCATCGTCAATATTATGTTGATGGTATGATTCAAATCATGTGAACATCTAACCATGGAGTAATCTAAAAATAAACAGCTGTTATTAATTCGGTAGAACTTTGGACTTAGTCATGAGTACTAATTTAGCTTCTGAGAGACTATCTCTTTGGCAACTTTTGACTGATTAGGAAGAAGCCAAGTGGATGGACTTAGTTTTGATGAACACCAACCTTATTAGATCTTATACAACTAAAGAAAGCACGTTGAGGATGATATCAGCTTTTATTGTAAGACACATATAAAAACTAAACATGAAGAAAACATATATTAGATAAGGTTTTAAATTAAAACATATATTAGATAAGGTTTTAAATTAAGTTTTATTTTTTTAATTATTGAATACTTACATGTCAAACCAATGCATGGCATTGATATCAACTCATTCAATCCTTGGCTATCATTTGGTAACATTCCTTTATATTTGACAAAGTCAACCAAGCATTCTGGTAAGTTTGGTGGATACATATCGGTAGGTGTATAAAGATTCATGTTAACTTCTTCACACTAAGAGCATTCACATCAATATCTCCATCTTTATCTTTATAATTCACTAAAAATCACTATATTTTCTCTCTCCAATTCAATTAAATAATATTTTTTTATACCTTTATCATTACTTTTCTCTCTCCTATTCAATTAAATAATACTTTTTTCTCTTTGTAATTCAATTAAATAATACTTTTTATATCTTTATCATTACATTTTTCTCTCTCCAATTTACTTTGATGAACATTGTTTCTCTATATTTACTAGTTTCATCGGTTTCTCTCGATCTTCATACTCAACCAAATGTGAATGCTCTAAGCAAAGAGCAGAAGCGTTCAATCCACCAAAACATTTTCAATTCCTCATAAACCCACGATTTCCAAACAATAACATCGGGGCTAATAAACTAACTACTCATGAACTCTCGGCTTCCGGAAAAATCACATTTTGAAACAAACAAGGAAAGACATAGATGAAAATCCCAATTTCACAAACTGGATACAACTACTCATTAAACCGTGAATTACGAAACACATGACAAATTGAACGGTACCAGCGCATGATTTAATGGTGTGAATTTTGAGCAGCAACACTAGAACACTCGCTAAATGCGTCATGTCCCCTGCGAATCTGAATATATTCATCTTCTCACAGCGTAATTTGGATCAAATGCACTGAGAAATGAGAGCAGTTCGTCAAAAGATCATCCACTATCTCAAACAGATCTCTCCGATTGATCCAAAGAGACGACGATCAGATCATGTTTCCCCTTCGATTCTCTGTGTTCGCTGTTCCAGCGTGGATCCGGGAGGCGAGAACAATCGTGTCGGGTCCTTTTGCAAAGATACAGTAAAGTCGATTGGGGAGATCCGAGAGTGGATGAGAAATTCAGAATTGTGCAGAGTTTGAACTTTAAAGTCACGTTTCCAACGTGAAAGTGAAATTAGGCCCTTATACTAATTTTTTATTATTTTCTAAAAACATATTTAGGTGGCTTAAATGAAATACATATAATCTTGATTATTATTTAATGTTTATTTTTATTTTTTATTTTCAGTTTAAGATGATTGTGAAAAGTTATTATTCTATATAAATAAAAAGGTTATGCTCATTTAAGCCGGTCTATTTCTAGCACATTTTCTTTTATTCGGCTTGTCCAAATAAGATTTTATTAAATTTTGAATCAAATCCTTATGGCTCGTAATATTTAATGTTGTAACTACTCAACTAGATAACAGGAACAAGATTTGAAAATCTGTTTCTAAAATAGGTCTCATGTCAAAAGTGGATTAGTGGTTATTTTCTTTACTAAAACTACCATTTCAGGTCTAGGTTTAGATAAAATTCACAAGAATTTATTAATAATATCATATTCTTCCAAAACAATACAGATACTGACCAGTAACCATAAAGAATTTCATACACGGCGTGTCCTCAGATAAACTCACAAGTATGCAAAAAAGATTAAAAAACAAAAAAATAGAAAAACAAATAAGAATTGAACAATGACAACCCGATATAGTTGTAATAACTTAGAACACCCTGGCATATGTGACAACCAATATAGAAAATATTGTAGAAACGGTTGTGAATCTTATTAAAGTTGCATCAGAAGAACGGTTATCGGTTGATGGCACGGTGTTTGTTCCACTACCAGTACCCGATGGGGATCCCGAAGAAGAAGTAGGTGATGTTCCAGAAGGAGAGTTTGTTGGAGAACCAGCTACACAATTTTAAAACACAGATATATAAAAATATTGGTTTTGAGAAAAAATTAAAAAGGGTGTTGAACATGCAACATTGAAATTTTTCTAAAAGAGGTGATGATTTCAACTCATATCTTTATCAAGCAAGTTACGCTGAAAGTTGTTCATATATATATTATATACTAAATGTATAGAACTTTCCAGATAATGTAAGATTTTGGCATATTTGACACCAATAATTTAAGAAAGTTTATCTTTTTGTATAAGAATTGTTTCAGGTAAGCTCGACCTGGTTTGGTATGTAAATAAAATGTTTGACAATGTTACCCGCACCACCCATTTTGATGTGATGATGAATATATGGAAATATTGTTTTATTCCAATATAATATATGGACTTTTACAATAAATGACTAATGACCCGGGCCGTTGTCTTTTCTTGACATTATCTACTTTAAGGTAAATTTTTGGTTGATTTCTCGTCAAATAATATCATAATATTGCAATATCAAAATTTCAACTTCAAATATGTTTGTAATTTTTTTTTATAATCCAACAATAATCTGAATAAAAAGACGCTAAGTAAATGTTTAGATCATTACCATTGCATCGACTGGTTGGTGGTGTTTGCACATTGCAAGCGTTAGGCAACTCAAGAGCCTGGGTTTGGTTAATATTGAGTCCCAAAGACGAACCACCACCGTTAAGAACCTGACACAGGCACTGTGGTTGTGACTGGACCACACTAGCCAGTTGTGAGCAACACCCTGATGATGGTGTCGATGTGTTACCCGAAATGTAGTTTAGGCATGGTGACAAGCTAATTAGAACACTTGTGCATCCTGATGATTGAGCCATTGAGCCTCCATATAGGGTAGCCATTGTGATCACTAAGATCATGCAGATGGTGTTGGTTTTTTGTTGTGCCATTTGGGTTTACGAAAATTGGTGTTTTATAGTGTAATTTTGGTTGAGAGAGAAGATTTGAGGTTGTTATTTGGTTTGTGTGAGAGTATGGAGGTTTTGTGGTTCAATATACAGGGGAATTAATTTGACCGAGTTAAAGTCAAGTCCTCATGAGGTGTTGTTCATAGGTAACCCACTTTTCCTACTTTATCTTATTTGTTTGTAGCCAACGAAGACAAGGAAAAGGAAATGTAGACTTTAAACGTGAAAGGTTATATAAATAGAAAATAACCGGAGAATGTTTAACACACAACTAAACTAACACGAAATTATTGGGTCTACGTATAACTGAAACGAGTTTGTGCCAGTTTCGGGTCAAACCTATGAATATGTTTTGCTAAACTTGGCATGTTGGATCAATCTGATGAGTTACTGGGGTTGGCCTTTTAATTTATTATATATTTTTTTATTGTGTTTTTATGTTATAATTTAAATTAGTTAAATATTTTATATCAAGATATAAAAGATGAAATAGAATTAGACGAGAGGTTTCATAGTTTAGATGTAAATATGTAATTGTGCACGTTCTTTTGTTTTTGTTTTTTTCTTTTCTGTAAAATTATACTTTGAAGAATTAATACACAAAATAAAATCAAGAGCCTGGTTAAATAAGGTTGGTTGATGTGTCAGCTCGTGAATACACACGTACGAATTCATGTTAACAAGATTTTTAGGTTTGTGTCATAGAGTATGATATGAATTATGACACATGGATTGCATGAAATACGTAAAAGATGTTCTTCAAATATAATCGAAAGACTAAAAGTGGTTTTGTTTAGTTTCTAACTATTTAATAATCTGGATTTTAACCTCTGCTATAATCACATAAATTAATTTTCTAGGATATCGTTCGAAAAAGAACAGAATATTTTGGTTATAAGGTGGGACCAGATCTAATGTGATTAGGTATTTAGATGACCTGCTTCTTAATCATCCAGAGGTAAGATGGTAAATAACTACCAAACTCTATAAACAAATACCTTTTCTTTATTTGGTAGGAAATAAACACACGCAAATACATAAATACAAGAAAGAAAATAACAAACTATGGCCCGTTTTGAGTTCAACCCAAGATTGGATCCATGAAACACTTGAGACGGGTTAAACGAGTATTTTAAATCTTCCAATTAACTCACTCCTAAACAATAATAATTAGTTTTTAAAGAATTATTTGACTATCTGATATAGAAGTGTTATTAATGCAAGGCTGCAAGCTATTGTTACATAGAGACTTAAAATACCTTTTTTAAGATTCAACGTTTGAGTAATTAAAACATTTCAAAACAGTTAAACACACAACATACACTCATTTATCAGTAAATGTGTGAGGAAGAATGAGCTAAAGGTATAAAACTTTAAAATTTGGGCTCAACTTAACCAAGTCGAACAAACTATTTCCTAGTTTTTTAAAACGAGTTTTGATAATTGAGCTCTTTAACCGACTAAACTCGAATAATAAGGACACTAAAAAAATAAACCGATGCTAAGTTAGTTAAATATAATTAGTCCTAGTTACATAATATTAAAGGATAGCATAAGAAAATTAACACATCCTGTTAACTATAGGTATCATTGTTCTACATAACAAACAGAACTCTAAGCAGCATATAAATAAGATTTCAACATCCAATTCACAATCTTTAATGATCGTTCATTATTTCCTTTATGACTATAGTACATACCAAATAAACAATCCATTTCCTATCTAACACTTTCTTAAAAACCTAAGAAATAAGATCCGAGAAAAACATGCTTAATGATAAAAGTTGATGCAACTTAAGAATCAAGATAATGTTACACTCGTTTTTGTCACTTGAGTTCTAAAAATGCGTTTAGAGGTTGGTCTTTGGTTTACCAGCAGCAGCAATACGCCTTGTGACTGATCGCATTGTCACAAACTCCTCTGCAGATGACGGGTGTATCCCGACCTGAAATAAATACCAACATTTTTAATTAAATGAGAAATAATAAATCAACAAAATCTTGGATTTGGTGAAATTCAAGGTATTTTTATAAAAATTTGTACAGTTATGAATCATCAGGCGAACGCCCTGTTTGTGGAGCGTGCATATAATATATATATATGTGTGTACCCTCGAGAGGCAAAAGTAAAATTGCGCTAGTTTTAACGTTATTTTACTTATTTTTGTGAAAATAACGTTAATAGCGTTGGGTTGACGGTTGATCAGGCATCATGAACCGACGGTCACACTGGGAGCAGCCCCTCTATTCCTACCGGGTAGATGTAAGGCTTGTCTTCATCTTACCCTCCTTAGACCCTACCTTTAGGTGGGATATACCGAGTACAATGATGATGAGTCATCAGGCGCCAAATTTATATATAAATAACCTAACCTCTAGATGCAGTTTAATATATAAAATTGTAAATTATAGAATTGGAAATAAACTTACTGTGCTATCAAATTGTGCCTTGGTTGCTCCACATTTGATTGCAATAGCAATGCCCTGTGAAAAAGATGAACATAAGCACATTAATTAATGAGTCAAATAGATTGCATAAAACAATATTATTTCAGTTGTAATCTAAAATATTTAAAAAGGTTGATGATATCTACCTGCATTATTTCTGGTGCGTCAGGCCCACACATCGAGGCACCGATAACTTTATCGGTTTCGGCACTAACAATAAGCTTCATGAGTGTCTTTTCTTGGCGCCTATAATATGCAAATTTCATTAGATGTAGCAGGTTGGAAATTTCATGTTGTGGGTCCCATTAACTAGGTTACATACCCAGATATGGTGTTCTTCATAGGATTAAATGTTGATGTAAACACTAAAATGTCTCCATTGACCTCCTCTATCGCCTGTTCTTCACTTAGTCCAACAACAGAGAGAGGTGGTATGCTGAAATAAAAATAATAAAAAAAAATAACATAATAAAATGAAGTTTAGTAAAAAAAGAAAGAGAAATTTAGAAAGGTACCAGAAAACAGCACACGGTACATTGCTATGATCAGGCTTGCTAGGTTCATTGCCGAAGACAGTTTTCTGTATATTAAAAAAATAGTGATTCATTACAAGATATAGATCCTTTCAACTCTAGTCCAAAAAATTCCTATATTTAATAATTATCAGATGTATTTTAGATAAAACTTAAAAATCACATACAGCAAACAACGTCCCTTCCATCAAGGCAACAGGAGTAAGATTCATCCGGTTTGTGACATCACCAATGGCCCAAATACTAGGTACATTGGTGCGCGAATACTCATCAACCTGCAAAAAACTAATCCAAAATTGACTTTTTGGCATCATAAAAATAAAAAAATAAAAAAATAAAATAAAGTAAAACGGAACCTTCACTGCTCCTATTCTGTCAACTTCAACACCTACTGATTGCAAATTTAATCTCTTTGTATTAGGGATCCGCCCTGTGACCATTCAAAAAAAAAATGGGGAATAATTAAGTAAGCAAGATCATAGAATAGAGACTGCATTATTCATTAATTGGGTAATTTAGAGAACATAGGTCAAGAAAAAAAATTGTTACAATTTAATAGCATCATATACATTTTAAAAGAGCTATATAAAAATAATGTTGAACTTTTGATTGACTTGACTATCTTCTATGAAAGCATAAAATTACCAGTGGCGAAAAGTACAACATCTGCCATTAGTTCTTCACCATGATCTGTGGTAACTTTAATTCCATCCTCTGTTTTGACCAACTGAAACATTTGTACTTAATTTAAATCAACTAAAGATTAAGAATATATTCTTTATTTAACAAAATTACCTGTGTCAAATTTGTCTGTGGGTGCAAAATAATGCCTCTTCCTTCAAGATTTCTTGCAACCAAAGCTCTCATTTCATCATCAAAACCCCTGCATCATAATTTCATTAAAATATCACTATTGGAGAAGTTTATTGAATTTTTTGATGAAGATGAAGTAAATTTTTTATAAAATTTGTAACCTCAATGGAAGTTCCTTTCTGAAACATAGATTCACAGTAGAACCCATCCCACGCCAAATTGAAGCAAACTCAACAGCAATATACCTGATTGATAAAAACTTGAGTGGATCTGAAACTAACAATTTGAAAAAGTCAAAAGTCAACATACCCTCCTCCAAGTACAACAACACGCTTTGGTAACTCATCCAAGCTCAAAGCCTCATCAGATGTTATACCTAACTCCTGAGCGTAAATTAAAAATTACCAAGATATAAATTTATATGATGGTCAGGTAATTAAATTAAATAATCAGGAAAAGTTTTTACCTTTCCGGGAATATCTGGACGTTGTGCTCTGCTACCAGTTGCTATCAATATATGTTTTGCTGAGTATGACAGTTTGGTGCCATCCAACTGTATAACTTCCACTTCATTTGGGCCCACAATTCTTCCCTCACCCTCAAAAAGTTTGACCCCTGCGTTTGAAAGTAAGCGTTTGTATACTCCATTTAGCCTCACTATTTCCTCAGTCTATTAAAAAAAAAAAAAAAAAAGATTATTTCATGTTATGGCATATTTGATACACTAAAGTCGATATATAAGAACTTCAGATTTTTGGACAGAAAGGGTTTTGACTCATACAACGAATAGAATTCATACAAAGTAATTAAGGAATAAAGTGTCAAGAAATTCATATAGAGAGTGGGTACTTATAGCTCATTAATATTTACAAAAATACCTAAGCAAAATCCAATGTGTAAGGGAAAACAATCTCAGTAGATATAAACATTAATGATCTTTTTTTTTTAATTTCTTGCTTCTAGAAACGTGAATCGAAAGATATATTTAAGATGGAAGAAAAAAATGTTTTGGATTTTTTCAGGCTCAGTGTATTAATAAACTTTATATTCCAACTTACATCCTGAAATTATGTTTATAAGAATTCAACACATATGATTCAGCTTTTCAATATATTAAGGGGTTTATATATAAGAGTTTCATTCAGTAGTTACATATCAGTTCTTGTTAGAAAACAGACATTGAAAAAGAGGATTATATAGCAAATGCTGGCATATGATGATGATAAAAGAGCCAAACTTGTATCGCTTTTATTTAATAAGTGTAATTTAATGACGAGGAAATAAAATTAAAATCGTGCAACAAAAACTATTTACAACAAACCTTCTTCTGCAGTAACTTTTTCCAATCAAAATCAACATTCTCATTCACTTGCCAGCCATACTCTCTTGCATCCTAAACAAATTGAAACAAAGATGAGTAAGAACTATTTATAGTTATTTAAAAAAAAATATCAATTTCAATTGCACTCTAATTTCGTCTCAACTTTTTACTATCAGCCAGTTACACCAATTTAATAACATTACAAGAGAACCTTAAACAAAAGATCCAATATATTATGAACCTCTCATTTCAATATTATAGAAATTTAATAATATCACCTGAATTTCAGGGCCAAAGTTTGCTCCATAGACTAGAATCTTTTTAGGAACACACCCACGAATCACACACCTGCAACAGATGCAAACATCATAACATGAACCACTAAAGAAAGTGTGTGATTCTAAATTATCACAAAATAATATCCAAAAACTATGAAATATATGTAAATTACAAAAATATTTATATATTCAAAATTTTTTTTTTCTTGACAACTTACGTTCCACCAACTCCTCCAACAACTTCTGAGCTGATTGGATGAAACGGTAGCTCACAAATACCAACCTTGCAATAACATTTGTGGAACACATATCAGTAACCAAACATATTGAAGATATAAAAATGAATATGCCAGTTTTAGGTTTTACACACTGTTTTAAAGTTATTCAGGTAGGTTTTAGACCATATTCAGATGTTTCAAACCATTTTTAGCTGTTTCAAACCAGTTTCAGACATATAAAACCGCTTTTTTGCAGAATTAAGACAGAATCGTTGCATGACCGCCTAGATGGACGTAAGGCGTTATTGTTTCTATTTGCCATTAACTACATAGATAGAATATTCCTATTTGAATATGAAGTGCTACCTTAGCTCCATACTGAGCTGAAAACCTAGATGCTCTCGTACCGCCACTACCGGCACCAATCACAAACAAATCAAAATCATACTCATTTTCATCAGCAACAGTACCCACATCACCATCAATCAGCATCTTCCTTGACATGATTAGAATACTGAATCCACATAAAAGTAAACAGGGCATCAACAATCGATCAATCAAATATAAAATATCCATTTCTCATAACCACATCGTAAAACTCGATGGATTTTTAAAATCAGATCCGAAAAATACCACATGTAACGATAGCCTATAATTTACCACGTAAATTTCGCTTATTTTGTGCAAACACGATTCTGGATCAGATATTCCCACGATACACAAATCGATTGGAAGATCAAATTTACTATGAAAATGAACTAGGTAGATTAAAGCCTACCTTAAATACAGATGAAGCAACGTACGAAACTTGATCTTCAGTAGGGTTTTTACTTCTTCTTCGAGAAATCGAAAGCAATCTTGATTATCGACGATAGATAAATAGCTTCGATTATTGAGGAATTTGAGATGGGTAATTCAGCAAAGATCTGACCGGTGCTTTATTGAAATTGCAGGGTTTGAAAAGGTTCAAGTAAATCATCGATAGTGGTATACAATTTGATGTTGTACGCTTTTAATAGGTTCATTGTAGCTTTCAAAATATTACAAAGGGACTTGTGGTAATAACAGTTTACAACAAGTTTGATTTTTATTTGAATAAATAAGTATCCACGTCATGTTGCATCCAATATTATGCAATCAACTAATAAATGAATACTTATTAAATTCGTATAAAACAATATTACGAAGTTGTGTGATGCTATTTATGTGATCGTTTAATATTATCATTACGCACCTTTAGAAAACCTAAATGACACTCTGGTCATGAACCGGTGGCAAAACGACTTTTAAGAAAACATTAGGTGGATCATCAAACAAAACTAACAAAAAACAAAAGTTGCCTAGGACAAAAGAGTGTTTTCAAAGTACCTAGGAAAGAAAAAATAATAATAACATTAATGACTTTGTCATACTCGTACTTTGGTTTTAAAATATAATTAGTTTTCTAAAACCTATCAGTGATCCCAAGAATCAAGACGCAGATACATACAAACGTCGAAATGACTATCAATCTGACGTAAAATCTAAAGTGTTCCTCATCGTAAAAGCGACCATAACTTCGTCCGTCATGCGTTGCAACGGAATTTAACGCGACCATAACGAAATCATTATCGAAAGACTCAATCTTCCCAAAACATTAGGTAGTGCGCATCCTTACGTTTTCTTTGCTTGCTCTGCCACCCATGACCCTTACTCGTCTTAATTTCCATGATTTAGTCGGAGATGGCGATGACATATGTGTCATCTTTGCTACTTCGATCTCAAAGAAGGTGACACGGTCGAAGCTAAAGCAAACTCTCTTTAAACATAGAACAAAGGTGTCTATAACCATCATAAAAAATTCACTACTTAATATTGGCAATATCTAATCTAATCTACTGATACGAGAATTAATATGTTTTGTTATTAACTAGATGATTACCTGTCCGCGCGTTGCGGCGGAAGTATTGTACTTCATTTTAAGTTTAAATTTCAGTTTTCTGAATGAGAAAATTGGAGGAAAAATAAACATTTTGTAAAAGTATAATGCTAACCCGAGACGGTGTACAATTGATGAAATCATTATCTAGTTTCTTAACATTCATGTCAAATAGAGGAGGATTGTACTATGATATATGATTATGAAAATTTAAACAATATAGGTAAGTAGTAGCAATAATAAATTTTAAAAATTAACTTGTCGCTTCAGAGTAAGCAAATAGCTAAGAACCCAAAAAGGCTCGAAATATGTGCTAGCTTCAATACTGAAACTATTTACCAAAACCATTTGATGCAGTGTAATGAATAGGAAATGCATTAGTAAATTTCTTGCGAAAATGAACCAAAGGTTTTGGAGCCATGCCATATGACTTCAAGATTGTTATCACCTTTTCTTTTGGTTTTGGATTTGTGTTGACATTTAATTTGTGCAAAATGTATTGAATCAAACCTAACTAAATCAACATCAACATCGTTCAATTACCAATATGAAATATTTACACCTAAAAGGTGACCAATCAACATCATCATCGTCATAATCGTACTTAGTATATCTCATCTAAAGGTAGGTTCTGAGAAATGTGAGATGTAGACAACCTTACCTCTACCCCGTACGATAGAGAGATTGCTTCTGATTAGACCCCTGGCTCATGATGCCAGATTAACCGACACAAAGCTTTTAACGTTATTTTCACAAAATAAGTAAAATAACGTTAAAATTAATGTAATTTTACCTTTACCCCTCAAGAGCACAAACATATATATTATATGCATGCATATCAAACGGGACGTACAAAGTGACCAATCGACAAAGATGCATAAAACTTAGAAATAAAAATGAAGTCATTATTAGAAAAATAAAGATGCACACATCTTCATAAAAAAAGACCAGGAGCAGTTCAATGATATATGCCATTTTTTGTTGAATTACTCTGATTGTTGTTGCTGAATTAGCGAATTACTCATACATTGCTAAGATCTTCCATTCCTTCAAGTTGCTTTGGCATTCCTTTTAACACTTTATATTTTTACCCGAAAAATTACTAACAATCCTATATGCAAAAATAACTTTTAAATTTTCATATTAATTCTTAAATGTAGCAGTACAAGTTGCAGATAGTGCAACGTATTTAACCTTTATAAATTTGCCACCAACCTAAATTTCAGGAGAATATAGATTATGAATCAAGAATCACTAAGTGTTTAGTTTGCAAAATTAATACAAAAACATAAATATGCCCCCATATAACTTTTTTAAAGTTTACTGAGTGGTAAAAGTTAGGATTAAGCATATTATACAAATTACAAAAAGTGCAACATATAAAGAAAAAACATTCAATGAATTCAAAATAGTGATGTTAGACAAAATAATATATATGCATTATTTATATGGCTCTTATGATTATTTATCTAATAATAATTGATCATTGACCTAAATACCGATAGGTAGTTATACAATGAACGTAATTACCCTTATAACCTAATTAGGGTTCCCCCTTGGATGTATATATATGAGATCATAGAGGCTAATGAAAACATCACTAACCCTAGCCGCCATCATGTTTTCCCTTACATCTCTGGAATTCATGATCCTCTCTCTCAATCATTCCATCCTAATGATACATCCTAAACGGGAACTCGATCAGGAATCAATACTTCGTTCTCAGGTTTAACATGTTTCATCTGATTTATTGTTATTTATCATGTTTTATATATCTAATAATCAGAAATCGATCAACATGTGGTATCACGAGCGATGTTGATTAATCGATTCCTGATCTATAATCAAAATCAAATAAATGAAACCCTAACAAAATGTTATTGGTTTCATCAAAAACTTACGAAAATTGGTTCTGCCCCAATTTGTATAATCACATTTAGCCATGTGAATTGCCATTTAAAATATTGAATTGAGTTTACGAAATTAATTTTAAAACAGATCATTCGAATCACATTTAAATATGGGAGATATCATACGAATTAGGCATCTTAATGTTTCTTGAATTTTGGGTCAAATTCACATGATTCCTTATTAATTTATTCAAATTGAGTCTAATTATTAATATCCAATTCGCATGAATCGGTAAAAAAACCCAATTCGTAAGCTGCTTGAAATTTTGCAAAACAATTATATGCCTAAATTAGCATATTCTTCAAATCCGTAAATCCCAAACATGAATCGGTCTACAAATTGGACTAATTCTAATAAACCCTAATGGGCCTAATAGTAGTAAACCCTAAGCCCAATTTAATAATAAGTAAACCCTAATGCGCCTAACAATTAAGCCCAATTCAATAAAAAGTAAACCCTAATAGGTCTAATCAATAAACTAAGTTTAATAAAATTAATAAACGTAAAGGGCCTAACTCATAAACTAAGCCCAAAGTTCAATATATAGTAAACCCGAATATTATACATAAGTATCCAAGTCATGTTGTGCATCAAATATTATGCAATCAACTAATAAATGAATAGTTATTAAATTCGTATAAAACAAGATTAGGCATTTGTGTGTTGCTGCTTATGTGATCGTTGTGACCCACCCTTTCTTCATGTCATATCGAAAGACTCAATCTTCCCAAAGCATTAGGTAGTGCGCATCCTTACGTGAGTTGTGTGTTGTAGGCCGAGATGATAACTTCAACAATTTGACCTAAACGCCAATAATTAACTAATCAACGAAACTAAATCTCAATTGTTGAGTCCAATGACATATTAAATACTTGTTCACTGCATAACGCTAGCCTAGGTAACTATCTTTTGATATATTGATTGTTATTTTCTTGTTTATTGCGCATTTGACTTTGTGTTGACTTTTGCTTGATTTGACCATTTTGACCTTAGAGACGAATTAAGTTGCATAAACCTTTTTAGATCTTGAGTGTGCCTTGGTTCTGTCCGTGAATCCTTGGATGATACTTGGTCTTTCACTGCACACTACAATTCGACCGGTACACTTGCCGTGTTTGTGTGTTTGTTTGCTCGTTTTTATAAATATGATTACTTGACTGATTTGGATACCATGATCACACACATCACTTAGCAATTAAGATGTATATTGTCATTTCAAGAGCAATAGATTAGGACGATTCATTCTTATGGATTAGAAGGATCAAAAGCAGTTTATTGGTGGACTCTCAGAATTTTTCGGTACACGTTCTGACAGTTAAAAAAAGTTTGTTCTTTCGCTATAATTTCGATGGACCAGATCTTCAATCTCATGTGTTTTATTTTTTATGTTGTGTAAAATTTATTTGTTCACATTAGTCTTATAAAAGTCATGTTTTTTATTATTTTGCTATGCCTTTTACTTTGATCGAGATTCATTTAAAATTTGGCAAATTTCGTGCGAACTTTGTGTGAATGTATGCTACTTTATCTCTCATATGTTTGTAAATATTTCATTAATATTTATGAATATTATCTTTACATATTTTAATTAGTCAACCTGAGTAATACATGGGTCACTGGGCTTATTTCTTTCACTGAAGATCTATGTTATGTTACTAGATTGGGTATCTACGTTTGTTTTGTCATGTTAGTATATAAAAATGAATACCTTATCTCAGATAGCATTTTTCTGACAGAACATCTCACTGATACCGTACAACAAAGTTTATACTCTCCTAATGTACTTAATAGTCTAATTTTTTTTTTAATTTTCCAAATCATAGATTAATTTTTAAAGTTGGTGTTCCTGTTACAATACTAAGATACATTGATCTTCAAAATGATCTTTGCAGTGGTACTAGACTCCAAATTGTCACTTGGTAAAGCGTGTGATAGAAGTGGCAATCATATCGGGTGGTAAGATAGGCTTACGAACATTCATTCATAGAATCAATATGAAACCTGATGAGAACCGAATTCCCTTCAAATTCTAACGAAGTCAATTTCTCAGTATATGTTTATTTTGCGATATCAATTATCAAAAGTCAAGGATTATATTTTAAGGAATCTGTTTTTCTCATGGTCAACTATATGTAGCATTATCATAAACTAAAAAGCTAAGATGTTATTAAACTATTATATATGATAAGGATGGTAAATGTACTAATAAGCGACTAATGTTTCCGACAAAGAAGTTTTTAAGGATTTGTAATTGAGTTTATACATTTCTATGTAATTCATATTTGCACTTCAAAATCATATATTTATAAGATAATGTACTTTATTTTTTAATTGATCATTTGTTATCTTTCTACAATTTATTTTACTCACATAATGATAACATTGAGTTTTGTATCTTTTTATAATTACGCATCATTAATAACTACAACCATGTAACACACGGATTATAACCTAGTATATATATATATGTGGTCATTGAATTGATTTTTCTAATCCGACACGTTGCATCCTGAGCCTATTTTGTTAAACAAAAACTGATCTTATATGAAAAAATTGGAACTTTTAAACAGAAATTAAGAATCCTTAATTATATGCATACCTAGAACAAGCTTAAAGATCTCTAACACACAATAATACATTGTCATGCCCTTTGAAGAAAATATTAGTAAACAACTTTAATCTTATATTAGAATTGAACTAAAAAACTAAAACAGGAAGCTCATACACATATAAAGAACATATTTATAGATCCATTGTAATATGTAAACCTATTTTGAAACTACCTTTTAAAGAAAATTGGGCGCTGATTGATTAACAATTCTTGAAAGCCAAAAGTTATTTAACCTTCCTGCAAGGAGGAGAACATCAATCGCTTTGTTTCTTCAATACATCAGACTACTTTGCACAAACAATTCATGAGAACAAAGATCTCAATCGATACATGCTCCAACAATATAATATTTAATGCTGATGGGAATATATGACTAACATACAAACTTTAACGTGCACACTAAATTGGCATCCTAATACGTAAACAAATACGATAAATCAAACGCATGTGTACAGATATATAATCATTTGCATAAGTAATACTCAAAATCCTGAAAAGTTACACGTTTTATATAATAGTTGATAATTCATAATTAAACGTCAGAAATGTCATCGGATTTTTGTGGTGTTGTCACATGTGACAACCGGTGATCGGGCTCCCGTGAAGCCATCGGCGGCTTGTTGTGCGACAGTACAACGTGGTGACGGTTTGGCTCCTTCAGCCATGGCGATGTGATGAATAAGATTAAATGGGGATGGAATTAAGAAAGATGGGAAACGGGTGAGTATGATGAAAAACAGATGAAAAGAAAAATAAAGATAAAGAAGAATATAACTATTATACCAAGCAAAATAATCAAACAAACACAAAGTGCCTATAAAAGTCCATAGCGCCGCCGAAACTTGATGTGCTTTAGATCGCGCCATTAAGTGTCATGTAATAAATTAATAAAAAAGTTCAATAAATCCACACACTAACGGCAAGTGTACCGTTCGTGATGTAGTGGGAAATGAAAGACCGAGTATTGTCCAAGGACTCAAAGACAAAACTACGTAAAACAATTATGCTTTATCTAACTAAATTACATAATTATATTATTGTACTAATTAATTATTTATAATGTGGAGTTTGACTAATGAACTAATTAAACTTAACAAAGCAAACTAAAGCAAATAGTAGGCAATCAGATAAATCAATAAATTAGATGATAATAAAAGGTTAGCTACATAGCCTAGAATCATGCATCAACTACACATGCTCTCGGTTTTGGACAGTTGATTGGGACACGTATTTCTAATGGATAGGACAGCTAGTTAACCCTAGGTGATTTGCGATCTCCTCTTGGTCTAAAAACACACGACAATAAAGTTCTATCAAAGTCCTAATAAATCCCACTATCTATGGTAGGATCTCCTCTCGGTCTCACTAAGTCATTATGAGTAGCTACTGAATAATCCTATACCTCTAATTTTGTAGGTCCGTGATCCGTATAAATCTCACTAAGATCATGTTAGATCTAGAAAAAGAATGATACTTTCCAATACTAAGTTTTGTAATTGTATTTCTTTGATTCATATTTGTAAATTGTGCAAATAGTGAAATATATGAAATACTATGAACTGCTTATTATGAACTGCTTAATAATGATCTTTGTAACAGGTTCTATCACAGGTATGAAGCTCTCTAAACCTTGGACACAAAAGATCCTTGAGGATTGGATTGAAGCTAGTACCAGTTTGATGAACAGTAATGA
>WOUH02000003.1:5738902-5749777 GCA_009936405.2 Stevia rebaudiana | reverse complement strand
TTCGGAAGTGACGTGCCAAGCGTTTGCCAACCCGAGCTCCTCCTCGGGTGTCCATTTTTCGGGTCGGGCTTTAACCGATACACTCCCCGCCTTCTTTTTGTGTTGGCGTGAGGTTCTTTCCTTCCCTTTAGACGCTTCAGGTTGATGTTCGGGTTGCGTCTCGGGTACGAATTCTTCACAATCTTGATATTCGGGTGTGTTGAGCATTTGGGTATAATAACCCGGTTGAAGATTTAATGGGTCAAAATAAGGTGGACGGTTTGGGTTAGGGTTAAATTGGTTGGGGTAAAATTGGTTGGGGTAAAATGGGTTTTGGTTAAATTGGTTTTGGTTAAATTGGTTGTTTTGGTTTGGATCCATTTGAAGTTTTTAAAAAAAATGAGAAGAATGAGAGAGTTTGGTTGAGAAAATTTGTAAAAAATATAAAGATTTTGAGTGGTACTTATAATTGGAAAAAAAAATTGATTTTTTTTTTAAGCTTGCAACGGTCAAAAAGGGGACTGTGGGACCCACCACCAACGACTAGAAAGCCAGCACCCACGCCCGTGGGAATCAACGCCCCACCACGCCACCGCTGTTGCGGTGTTCCCCGGCGTTGCCGGTCGTTCCACGCCGAATTCAACGCCCACCACGGGTGGTCTAATACATATATTATCAGTTAGGTTGAGAGAGTCGTTGGCTCATTTTCAAGGGTGCCACTTTTAGGTCCAACTTACTCGTATACATCTTTAAAACTCGTATACCTTATTTTCAGCTCCAAAGTCCTTAGAATCATCAATTTTTGAACCTTCTATATTATTAATGACACCAATAGAACAAATTGATAATCAGTTTTGAAATCTTATTTCTGAAAACTAGTTGCTTAAATAATATAAATAAGAAAATCATTGAAAAAAGTAATTATTTTGACCTCAAAATTTTCAATGTATTCATGATATGTTACATAAGGCCACAAAGAGTGGCTCAGTGTGAGTTTGAAACCGGGTCGGGGCTGATCGGGAACACGATTCCCCCAAATACAGCTTAGGGAGGAGCGGGGCATTAAGGCCGGGTCTCACCTAAATAATAACTTTTTTTTTCATTAGATCACCATATAAATACTCGACAATTTTACCATTTCAAACACACTAAAAATCTCACTTCTTCTCTTAATATCACATACATTTTTCAATCTTTTCTAAAAAGACTGAAAGGAGGTTCATCTCATGGTAGTACTTCTCGAGGCGGTTCAAACAAAAAGTTCCAAAAACCGCGTCCTAAAAACTTAAAAACACCACAAAATAACCTCTTCAACGCAATCTTCCCAAATGAACCTACCACATTTGTAATTCAGCAACCCACACTTTGACTACCAATTTTTTCAACAAGGGTTTCAACAATTAGATCCAATGTCCCAACAATCGTTTCACTAATTCGGCAACCAATCGTTTCAACAAAATGACCAATCTTCCCACAAACCAACTTTCAAGGGTTATTCTTTACTTCCTTTTGAGTTTTTTAAGTCGTTTATACCATATATATTTTTTTGAAAGATATTTTTTTTAACATGAGATTATTTTTAATGAGTATCGCGAGCAAGAGGAATCCGACTCTAGCGAACCCAAAGAGGACAACATAGTCGTTCCACCATCACAACCAACCCGAACAAAAGCACCAGCCTGACGGTGGACCGCTTTAGAAGAAGTTGCTTTATGTTCGCCTTGGCTAATCCATTACGAAAATAGTTTTTTCGGTAACCAACAAAGACACGACGGTTATTACAAACTAGTATAACTTTCTTTTTTACAATTTTTCACAAAATCATGAAAGACACTTCACGAAGCATTGATCAAATTTATTCAGAGTTGGGAGATTTGAATTCCGCCATCAATGGGTCAGAAAAGTGGCAAACTGATGAAAATATAATTTGCAACGCATTAAGGAACTTCCAACAAAGTAGTCAAGACTAAAGGTTTCTGTCACACCCCGTATTTTCCTTTGCCAATAGCCTGCGATGGAGGAGTGACAACTAGGTCAGCATAAAGTCATTGATCATATTGAACGACACACTACATGATTTAATAAATAAAAACATATATATTTCAGTATGACAGTTTCAAAATGTTAAATCAGAATTGTGGAAGTGTTTAAAGTTTATTGCGGAAGCACATTGTTTAAAATGTGCAAAAACATGACACGTATCCCAAATGTAAAAGTTTAATAATTTTCAAACTAGAAATAAAGTTCATAGTAAATGCATGCTACCCATTAGCCTAATCCTTAGTTTCCCAAGGAAATCATACTGAAGTGTCAACAAACAAGGTTGATGAGTTCCGCAGGTTTAAAGTATCAAATAGTTTCAAGGAGTTTGTTTCATGCTGCAGATATACACATATATACAAAATTATAATCACGAATCATATCAAGCTAATAATAAGCGTACGTAACCTAACTTGCTGTTTAACGCCGTTGCCTTGTTACCAGTGTCTACCACTTGACAGTGGCCGAGTTGTTAGGTTGTCAGCACTCATTTGGCCTCCAACCAAACTAAATGGAGTTTGTCAAACCCAATAGTATTATCTCAAGTTTCCTTGCTATTATCAAAACATACGGTGCGAGGTAAATGAAAGGACTTTAAAATGGTAAAACAATGCACTAGTAACTAAGCATATAATGTGTAGGGAATGGTTAACGTACAAATATAAATAATCGTGAGAAGGGTAGGAAGTCATTAGAACGTGACACGTGTCATTTGAGAAAGGGTAAGAATGTTTAAAAAAATCGCGCACCCAACTTTTATATATATTCACGGACCAAACTGGAAAAAAAACCGGACTATAGTAATAAAAAATACGGACTGAATGTGTAAAAATACGTTCTGTAGTTATGAAAAAAAACGGAGTGATTCATAAAAATTATCTATCACAAGTTAAAAAGTGGGTAAAAAAAGACAGACTGAAGCTTTCAAAATACGCACCGACGCTTTCAAAAATACGCACTGCAGTTATAAAAATACAGATTGGTATCATCTGGGTAAAAAATATGCATAAAGTCAAAAAAATGCGTATCACGTCAAAAAAATCGAACAAAAATATATCAATACTATATTCAAATTAAAGGTAATAAAATTCTCTATTATATGGTGTAATTTTTTTTTTTAAATAATAAAGCGTTTAAAAGTTATTTAATTTATAAAAAAAACGGGTGGAAGTTTCTTTATTTAAAAAAATGGTAATCTTACCCTTTAACCCTTTTACCTTTTTTTCGTACAAAACAAATATTTTTTTTATATGTTAATTACATATCTGCCACCGCGTGAATCTTAGCCATTCAAAATCATAGATCGACGCTCCATATTCTTTCCTACCTTCTCACGAAAAATCACTTTCGTATTATAACCATCTCCATAATGTGTAATCCAAAAAGTTGTAAGTTGCATTTATGATTTCTCATCACAAACAAAACAAAGATTAAAGTAGGACCGTAAAGTAACATGATTGAGAGTTTGTGTTTAGTTGCAAAGGTTAAGTGGAAATTGTGTAGCTATTCAGCTACAAGTCACCTACCAGTTGATAAGTATGTGAGTTGATAAGTATGTGAGTTGATTAGTGTGTGAGTTGTATCCGGATAGCTACACAATTTCCACTTAACCTTTGCAATTAAACGCGAACTCATGTGAGTTTACAAACATACTTCAATCTTTTGTTTTCTTTAGAATGAGAAATATGCATGCAACTTACAAGTTTTGGATTACACATTATATGCATAGTTACATGGTTAAAAGTGCATTGTTTTACCATTTAAAAGTCCTTTCATTTACCTTGTATCGTTAGTATATTTTGATCATAGCGGAAAAACTTGGGATAGTACTATTGAGTTTGACAGACCCCACTCGGTTTGGATGGAGGCAAAGCGGGTGCTGACAATCTAACAGCTCGGCTAGTGTCGGGTAGACACTGGTAACATGGCAACAACGTTAAACAATCAGCTCGGCTACGAACAATTGGTATTAACTTGATCGCGGTCATACTTTTGTATATGTGTATATCCTACAACATGAAACAAACTGTTTGAAACAATTGAAACTTTAAATTAGTGAAATCACCAACCCTTTTGGTTGACACTTTAGTATGATTATCTTAGGAAACCAAGGATCATGTTAAGGAGTTAGGATACTTATGTCGCATGCATTTACTATGAACTTTATTTGTAGTTTGAAACTTTACTTTATTTGTAGTTTGAAACTTATTAAACTTTTATATTTGGGATACGTGCCATGTTTTTGCATGTTTTAAAAGTTTAATATGATAGTGACACTTAGATTTACTTAAATTTCTTTATGTAAATTCTTGTAATGACATATGTTATGACGTGTATAACTGATGTGACGTTATGTCTATAATTTGGGTTAGCGCTTTACAGTTAGAGCAGTTAGGTTAGATTTGATTTTGCCTATAAATAAGGCCTGTCATAGAATTAGTGCGTAAACTTTTTGACGCTTTTTTCATACGCTAGAATACGCATTTACACACACTTTGTAATTCTGTGATCATTGAGAATCAATCTAATTAATTGCTTTGAATATTCATTTCATCTGTTCATTTACTGTTCTATTAATTATGTCTTGAATATTAATTACAGTGTGACTGATTTGTATTTTGAGTTAGATCCATATCTTAGCTTGAATCGACTACCTGTTTCCGCCTGATAATTGATTGAAATCATGACTTATTGATCAGATCCGTTCGATCTTGACACCCATTAGATTAAACATTACCTCTAAAGGTAGTTACTTATGGTAGAGATGTTAAAAAATCATGTCACAGAAGAAATAAACCATTTTATAACATTGTACAAGAACTGTTTTCCTCCCCCGTGGTTTGCTACATTCATTAGGTTCAATCAAATAGTTGAAAATTGCATTCATAATACAAATTCCACTCCACTTGACTAACAGTATTATTTTTTATGTTAACATTTTTGCTAATTAATCAAATTACACATGTACAAATATAATCTGAGTTAACTTTTATGTTAAGTTTCTTTCCTCCTAAACCTTCAACACAAAAACGATACCAATTCACTTTTTAATTAGCTTTATAAAATGTAATAAATGCTTATTAATCATAATGTTTTAACATTACATATTTTGTTTACTCAACCTTGTGTAACACATGTGTTTAACCCTAGTAATAAAATAAATAAAAATATGTTAAACACGTCAACTGGCAAATGTGCCGGGTTGAGACAAAACGACTCGTTCACCTAAATAAGTTTGGGAGTTAAAGCATAAACTTACCCGGACACGTTTATATCAAAAATCAAACCCTTAAATTTCATGTTAGATTTCGTGTCATGTTTCCCTGTCGTGAGAAAAATAAGCCACCATTCTTATTTTTCATATAATTGTTTTGAACGATAAATGATTTCACGTGTGAACCTATCATGTTCGAGGCTAAGTCTAAGCTATCGACTGCCGTGAGACTGTAACCACCTAATGCCTGAGAATCGGTTGTAATCCATAAACCTTCGCCTCTATCGGGTTCGAAACCGGAATTAAAGTCCAATTCGTCTATTCACCTAGATATCTTTCGAACTGACCCGAACAAAATCAAACCAGGAATGAAGACCTGATTGAAGGAAGACCTCCTTTCTTAAACCCTAACATAACGTCCCGCCTCCCTTTTTTTCAACCTATTTCAGCTCCCTTCTCTCCATTTTGTTCAAACAACCAGTAATCTTCTTCTCCTAATATCATAATTTCTTATTTAATATCTAGGGTTTATGATTTTCGAAGAACACCAACCTGGAGTTCGTTTTATGCTAAACCCCTTGGTTTTAAAAAGCGTGAAGTTGGTTTTAACCTAAAAAGCAGCCGTCATTTGTTCCATCTCCATCTCACTTTGGTTTAACCTAAAAGCATCCAGCCGTCATCGTCTCCATCTCAACTCATTTTACGTCTGGTAAGTTTCATCTCGTCTAAACTTCCCTCTATCTCTATCTTACCCTTGTCTAAGTTCAAGGACCGATTTAGTTTAAGCTGAACCAGAAAAAAATCGATCAGAACGGGTTTCTTCTGATGTGCTTGTGATTAGAAGCTAAACTTAGGGTTGTTAATTTTTCTGTAGTTTCAATGGCTGTTAAAGGTAAAAAGTCACAGAAGAAAGCAAGCAGAAAGGAGCAAAGTAAAGAGTTGGTTTCTGTTAATAAGAAAAAGAAAATTGAAGTTTTGAGTGAATCTGATATGGAAGACAATAGCGTTGAAGAGAAACAGAGTGTTGATGGTGATGAAGGAGGAGATTCGGGTTCTGATTTGTCATCAGATGGGGATGATGCATTTGCAGGTGACTTTTTACAAGGCAGTGATGACGAAGGTACTTTCATATTATGCTATTGGATTTTGATGTTCTTTTGTTTGAACTGATGATAAATTAGGTAAACGTAAAACCATTTAGAAGAAGCTGATTTGAATAATATTGGAGTAATAAAGTAAAACAATGTCCATCTCAACAATAATAACAAGTTCAAACTTTAAAGCTGTTATTCATATGCCAGTGTTCTTAGGGTTATGTTTCATACGGCATTGTTGTTACGGTTTTGTTTACAGAAATGGGGTCCGGGTCACATTCAGATGTGGATTCTGATGATTCTGATATCGAGAACCAATCTAAGGCTATTGACGAAGCAAAAAAGAAAGAAGAAAAATACGCGTTAGAGGAACTCAAACTTAACATAAAAGAAGAACCTGATGAGTTCAGATTGCCCACACAAGAGGTTTTATTTTATATATATAACAAGTCATAACAAATTCTGTGCTTAAAGTAAAGAAAGTAATGCTGGTAGTTATATAAGTCATATATAATAAATGAGATAATTTTCATACTTATTTGTAAACAATTTATGTTTCACTCAATTGTGAACCATTTTATTTAGGAACTTGAAGTAGAGGCTCGTGGTCCTCCTGATCTTACTTCTCTCCAACAAAGAATCAAAGATAGTGAGTCTGATGATAAAACTCAACTTCTGCTATTTTCTGTTTTTTTGTTTTTGTTTTTTTTTTGGTTATATTTTTTAAATTATGTTGTTCAGTTGTTCGAGTGCTCTCAAAGTTTACTGATTTGAGGAAAGATGGAGTACCACGAAAGCAGTACGTAGAACAACTTAAGTTGGATTTGGGATCATATTATGGATACAATGAGTTTCTTATTTCTTCATTCGTTGAGGTAATTAGTGTATTTTGTAATTATAAAGCTTGATAACCAAAAAAATCATAATTTTTTTATTTTCTGTGTAGATGTTTCCACCTGTTGAACTCATGGAACTAATTGAAGCTTTTGAAAAGCCTCGACCAATTACCCTCCGTACCAACACGTTAAAGGTGATATAAATCATACATTTTTTTTTTTTTTTTGGTATATGCTATTATCATACTTATGGGGCCCACCTGGTGAATGTAGACACGGAGACGTGACTTAGCTGGTGTGTTGTTGAACAGAGGTATTAATTTAGACCCATTAAGCAAGTGGTCAAAGGTAAGAATCATATTATATTATATTGTTCTGTAAAATGTTGAAGTAATTGTGTCTGTAACAATTTGATTTAATTTAATTTAATACAGGTTGGTTTGGTTGTTTATGATCATCAAGTGCCATATGGTGCAACCCCAGAATATATGGCTGGTCATTACATGGTAGTTTTTTAGCTTTGTGAATTGTTTTTTTAGTTTTTAAAATATTTTGTTACAACTTTTTGTTTATGCTTTTTGCAGGTGCAAAGTGCAAGCTCTTTTCTACCTGTAATGGCACTTGCTCCTCAGGAGAAGGAACGCATTGTTGACATGGCGTATGCATCTGTATTTTTAATATTCTTAATATATATTTCATCTTAATATCATAGTATTTTTTATTCTAACGAGAACACAATCTATATCATGAGAGGACCAACAATTTTACAAATTATCCTACTAGTATTTGTATAAAAGTATTTGATTTTCATGATTTTTTTTTACCATTTACTTGATTGCACTTTCATCTTATATTGTATAATAATGATTTTTTACTTGTTGTAGGGCTTCACCTGGTGGTAAAACAACTTACATTGCAGCTCTTATGAAAAACACTGGTATCCTCTTTTTTTGTATATTCTACATAAATCGAATGCACTCTTTTATTTTTTTAAAGAACATCATGCAATTGTTATTATTTTTAGGTATAATTTATGCTAACGAGATGAAAGAGCAGAGAATGAGTAAATTAACGTCAAATCTACAACGTTTGGGTGTTACAAACACTGTAGTATGCAGTTACGATGGCAGAGAGGTTAGTTATTTAAATTCCAATTCCTCTTTATGGGTGTTTTGTGGATCTGATTTAACTTTTTTCCTATTTAAATTCCTCTTTATGGATCATATCATCTGATTTAACTTTTTTAACTTTAGTTGCCTAAGGTTTTGGGAAACAACACAGTCGATAGGGTTTTGTTGGATGCCCCTTGCAGCGGTACTGGGGTAAGAGACAGACGCGATATTACTATTATTACTATTATTATTTTATGCTGATTTTTAAATTTAATTTTGCAGGTTATATCTAAAGATGAGTCTGTGAAAACCTCAAAAAGTGCCGTTGATGTACAGAACTGTTCACGTTTACAGAAGGTTTTATATCAATCTGAGTAATTTGGTTTTTTATGTAATTTAATACATTTTACATGTATTTCTAAAAGTTGAAACTGAATTAGTATTTATTAGAGTTTGTGATATATATTAACATCATTTTTTTGATTTGCAGGAACTGATACTTGCAGCAATTGACATGGTGGATGCAAACTCGAAATCAGGGGGTTATGTGGTTTACTCAACATGCTCTATGATGGTTATTGAGGTATTATCTATCTACGTCTTAATTTGTAATTATTATTATTATTATTATTATTATTATTTTCTAAATCCGGTGGTGATGTTGCAGAATGAAGATGTTATTGACTATGCACTCAAGAAGAGGGATGTGAAACTTGTGCCATGTGGATTAGACTTTGGCCGCCCAGGGTAAGGGTAATTGTGTAACTTTTCACAGTAGTTATAAATAAGAATACATGTTTTTTATTGTTTTGTTTTTTATTATATTTTGTAGGTTTATTCGGTTTAGGGAAAGCCGATTTCATCCCTCATTAGAAAAGACAAGACGTTTCTATCCCCATGTCCATAATATGGATGGTTTTTTTGTTGCAAAAGTAAGTATTAATTAAACCATTATATAATAAAATTATTTATTTTTTACTTTACTCACAGTTTGTTTGATATTTCAGTTGAAGAAAATCAGTAATTCCAAGGTAGCTCCAGCACAAGTGGATGTCTCTGAAGTTGAACACAGTAGCATTGAATCTTTATCAAAAAAAGAGGATAATATGAATAATTCTTTTCTAAAGAGAAAGATTGAAGAAAAACGCCCTGACAAGAGAAAGATAGAAGAAAAACGCCAACGCCCTGTGAAGAGAAACAAATACAAACCTCCTCCCAAAGAAGAGATATCAAAAGCCAGGTTGGTACCATATTATACATATACGTATACATACACATACATCCTTATAATGTAATGTAATTAATAAATACAAAAATCTTGTGTCAAGATAATATTTGGTATTTAAAGATGGTTGGCTGTGTTATGCAGGGAACAAAAACGACAAGTTATGAGAGACGCCAAGAAGAAAGGTAAACGTGTGGAGTAACACTCACAATGCAGAGTTTAAGAGTTTCGGCAATGTTTGTCGTATCAATTTTGTTTTTCTGGTGTTTGCTGATATATGAACTAAACAGTCTTGAAAGGTTTATTTCTTCATATTGTCCATGATTAGTTTGTATTAAAAGAATTTCTAAGGTTTATTTCTTAAGTGGAATTATATGTTCATCTATTCACCTTTTAATAATTTAATTACATATTCACTTAGTAATAGATTGTCACAGACTCACAGCTAAGCTCTAAAGTCTAATATCTAGTAACTAATTACATACGTTTAAATCATAACGGGTTAAATAGCCTCAATTGGTTATTATTTTGGTAAGAAACATCAACTTAGACTTAAAATTCTTAACTCTTGGTTTATTATCGTAGGGCTGATTTTACTTTAAATTTAATTTTCATCAAATTCATAAAAATTACCATCCATTTAACATCTAATATAAATTAGAACAATATGCAACAAAACAAATAAGGAAGTTTCAAATATCACTTTCATCAAATTATTGTTTTGGTTGAATCTCCTTTAAAATCTTTATTTCTCCTAACCAAAAACTTTTTATAGCATCCATCATCACATAAATCAAGCACTCATATAATGAAAAACGCAAACATTATTTGTTGGTGTTTTGAGCTTATGTCCTAGAGCATGGGAATTGGTTTCTTCTAGATTTAGTTAATAAAGTTTGTTTTTGTATTATAAAACACTACATGGTTTCTTCTAAATTTATATAATAAAGTTTGTTTTTGTATTATAAAACACTACATGGTTTCTTCTAAATTTATATAACTAGCAAAGTTAGTCGTGCTTTGCGGCTCTACCCGACGGATTGATTGTGGAGATTGAAACGTAGATGAAACACAATATTACGTCACATATGTGGTGTTATAAGAATATTTAGAAAAATATTTCAATGCAACTTTATTATACAAAGATTAAACATACCGCGCTATATGGCGGAAGCTAAAAGAAGGATTTAGGAGGAGAAATGGGATAATAAAACCAGTATTATACCAGGTTCAGGTCCTCACACATCAAGTAGCGTTAAATTGTTAAAAAAAGAGTGTTCCTGAGTGTATATAAAAATACATTGAAAAGTAGAATGTATAAGAAAAATAAAATAAAGTTTGAAAAAGTTATTCGAATAAAAAAAATAAAATATTT
>WOUH02000003.1:5720535-5738802 GCA_009936405.2 Stevia rebaudiana | reverse complement strand
TGGCGTACCGCCGGTTTAGATATAGTCAACGGTCGGAAATTGTTCAGTTGACTGCCGGAAAACGGCCAGTCGTTACACAAATAAAAACAAGTTAATCAAGGAGGGAAAAAAAACGAAGGGAACGTAAAAACTGGTTGCTCGAGAGATGGAATGGGCTTAAAATTTGGTTGCTCGGGAAACAGAATGGGCTTCGAAAAAACCTTGCAATTTTGACGATGATGCCAACCAAATTTACTCTCCTAAGAACCTTCTTCGCAAAAATCGCTTAGGACTCCGTTTCGCGCGCGGTTTTCGCCTACGTTCATTATTTTCCGTTCCGCATCTAATTCCATTGGTTTCATCTCCAAAGGAGGTGTCGGGATTTTGAGCTTATCGAACGTGGCACCGTTTTGCGCGTAACTTTAAACCGTCGCTCAAATTGAAATTCTGATTACACTCAAATGAAACAAAATTTAGAGTAGAATACAATGATAATTTTAAATTTACATAAATATCGAGTTACAGGTGGCGTACCGCCGGTTTAGATATAGTCAACGGTCGGAAATTGTTCAGTTGACTGCCGGAAAACGGCCAGTCGTTACAGTTGGGCTTGTGGTTCGGGTCATGGTTTGGGTCATGGGTCGTGTGCCGACTCATGGTTTAGGCCATGGGTCTTTTCATGGGTCGGGTTATGTGTTAGGTTCACGGGTCGGCCATGGGTTAGGTCATCGTATGAGTCGTGGAAGCTTCATGTGTCAGGCCATAATTTGATCATGGGTCGAATCATGGATCAGGGCATATGTCGGGTCATGATTCGAGTCATGAGTCGGGTTATAGTTCAGTCATGGGTCAGGTCATGGTTTAGATCATGGGTCGAATCAAGGATCAGGGCATATGTTGGGTCGTGATTCGAGTCATGAGTCGGCTTATAGTTCAGTCATGGGTCAGGTCATGGTTTAGATCATGGGTCGAGTCATGGGTCGGGTCATGCTTTAGATCATGGGTCAAGTCATGATTTAGATCATGGTTCGAGTCATGAGTTAGATCATTCCTTCAAGAAAGGAATAAAAAAACATCCCGCCCCCAAATACGAAAATCATTAAGGTAGCGTTTGGTATGCTTGAATGAATGCTGGAATGGAATGAGTCATTACGTTGAAATGAAATAAAACACGTTACACTAAGGAATGAAATGTACCATTACATAAGAAATGTGATTCTTTATCTTTTAATGATTTTCATTCCTTTGGGAGTGTTTTTTTTTCATTCCTTTCCTTGAAGGAATGATCCGATCAATAATCCGACCCAACACCCGACCCATGATCCAACGTAATGGTCATTTCAGCATCGATCCATTTATGCATACCAAATACTACCTTGGTATAACGAAAAGAAGTCTTGACGCCCTTAGCAAGCGGCAATATTCAATTGTTCATGGAATTATGGACCGCTAAATCGAACACATATTACAAAAATAATATTGAGATACATATTTAGATTTTTATAACACCACACTTATTACGAATTTGCGATGCCTGATACTTATGATCTTATTTTTTGGATAACTTGTCTTGGTAACTAATTACGGGAACGAATGTACTAAATGACCATGACAACCCATATGGACCATCATTGGTTGGGTGGTCATAAGTGTTTGCAAAGAAACATAGAGAACAACACCCATCTCTTTATGTTTGATCATTATTTTGCTTTATGGATTATGGCCATCATACCAATCCGAACCACTTCTTAACTCAATACTTAAGTCACTGATTTTATTGATCAGAATATAAATTAGGTTTTACTTTGGTATATTTATGATGTGTGACATAAAACCTATATCACATCTCTCCGTGCATATATACGAAAAATAATGATTTGAGTTAATTATACTTATCTCGCGTTTAATTACACATTAGACTACATCTACATATGGCCATATGGCCCATATGGGTCATATAATGCACTGTGTCCAATCCATAAACATTGCACACAAGATTGGTCTGGCTATTCCAATCCATAAACATTGCACCACCCCACGCTTTCTGCTCGGGGAGTTATAGGGAGTATTCCACGATTCTTTTCAAATGGTGGGGAGTCAATTTTTGTACCGTTGGAGTAAATATGGGGAAAAGTTGGACGACAACACGTAAAAAGTGAAAAAATATGGAAATATGATGTGACGCTGATGTGGAAGTGGGGAAAAGTGAAGAATCATGGGATGACTCCCTCCGGCCTCCACCGTTACAGAACATCAAATAGGAAGCCACTTTTTGACCCTTAGATAACTTTGTAAACGTGTCATATGTTTGGTCCTTTTTATGAATCGCGATCATCCTTCTTTCTTGTAATTAAAGTGATTGCATGAATATTCTAATGAGTTTTTTCTCTTTAATAAACCTTCTCATACACATAGTCACATATATACATAGAGGAGGGTTCCTAAGAAAACCTTCAAATTGAAGAAAACCTAGAAAACCAATCAAAACCATTACCAAGCAACTTTCTTTTTTAATTTTTGTTTTCTATATATTTTTATTACAATGTTAGAAATGTAACAAAAAGAAAAAAATTCTAAAAAATTATGTCGTTAATGTAATTACATATATGTAACTTGTATGCTACATATATGAATATTACATGAGTTACATGTATGAAACTTCATGAGTTACATACGTAACATTTTTGTTACATATACGAGACTTCGTGAACTCCATATTTTTTACAACTTTTTTTTTGTTTATTATATTTATAATCTTATAAATTAAAGTAATGAAAAGCAAAATATCAAAAAAATTATTGATTTGAGAAGTTTTCTTCATATTTAGGAGTTTTCTCATGATCCCTCCCCTATATACATATAATATAATATATATAATATATATATATATATATTTAAATCATCCAATGTTATCATGATACATAATTTAGTTTAACTCTTCAAGAGTAAAGAAGAATAAAAGTTAACATGTTTTCACCATCATGAATATTAGATGTTGAATGATGCAGAAAAGAAGAAAAAAAACTCCCTCATTACCTAATTTTCGAACTATGTATGTACCTAGAGGTGGGAATATATGCAAAAAAAGTTAAAGGGATTGGTGGTAGTGGTGGTAATTAATCCTCTACCAAGAAGGGTATTTGCTTTAATCAATGAGGGTGGTAAGAATTAAAGAGAGAAACCACCAAACAAAAGGTGAGAGATCTAAAGATTAAAGAACACATGAATGTGAAAGAGAGTGCTAGGAATGGTATCATGACATTTTTTTTTCTTTGATATGGTCCCATGGTGGGTATCCTTTCTTTGATGCACAAGGTCATATGACAACATCTTCCAATGTCTTCTAATTATTTAAATAGTATTTTAGTCAATTTAAATCAACCAAACAGTCTATTTATTTATAACAAAGGTACTACTGAAAACTAATAAACCTATATTTTAAAAACAAGGTTGTATGAAAAATCTTGCTTTGATGCACAAGGTCATATGAAAACATTTTCCAATGTCTTTTAGGTAATTAAAAACTGTATTTTAGTCGTTTCAAAACTATCAAACATGTTTTCCAAAAAAAAAAAGGTACAACTTAACTTATTTTTTTAATTAAAATTATATAACTATATATGAGCACGCGCACACACATATATTATATATATAGAGTAACATAAGGTTTGTAAAGTTTATCTATTTTAGTTCACCCTGAATAATTTTCATCCCTGACGTTTAAAATCTTGATATGTTTTGCCTCTTACGTTTCAAGTATTAACAATTTCATCCCTAGCATTTTAAGTCTTAACAATTTTATGTTAAGGGATTTGGAACGAAAGTTGTAAGTATTAAAACTAGTAAATTTCAAGGACAAAACTGTTAAAACTAGTAAATTTCAAGGACAAAACTGTTATTTACTCTCTCTCTCTCTCTATGTATATGTATATGTATATATTGAATGAGGACAAAGATTATTTATTTTTCATTCATACGCATACACAAAAATAAATGGTGAAAACAATTTATGTTTTTCTCCCTCTTGAGGGTTAAGACATGCTTTCCTTTTCTTTCAAGAGTTGGTGTTGATCTAAACCAAAAAAATCAATTGGTCAAGTTTAAAAGAGATTCCGTTTATGCCTCCGATTAATTGTGCCTTTTCTAACTTATTGTGGTTTTGATATTAGTGGTAAGATGCATAGAAACAAATTACAGAATGTCACATTGTTAGCACCATTCACAAGGGGCTCTAGATGCCAGATACATGTAAGGAAACCAACTTACCAACATAATTAGATTCGACTGTAGTACGTATAACATACATTTTGTACATATATACAGGTAGGTCTTGTCAAAATCATACTTAATCATTATCATTCCGTGTTTTTGTTTTGCATAAATGCGTTAAGTATATTCTCATTCACCACAATGAAAACCATCCATACGTTGTCTCCTATCTAACTCTAGAATTGCTTCTACGTGAATACTAACGTAACGTTTGGTATGCATGAATGAAAGATGTAATGAAGTTAACAAGTCATTATGTTAAAATGAAAATCTACATGTGTGATTACTACATATGAATGAAATGAACTATTCCATAAGGAATGGTTTTGCTATTGGGTGGTGGCGCAGTTTGTTGCCTGTTTGTCTGCTACTTTATTGTAATATGTTATCTGTTAATTGAAGGTAGTTGACAAATGATTACGTGCCTTAAAAGAATGATCCGACCATTGACCCGACCCATGACCAACTCATGGTCCGACTCATGACTCGAACCATGACCGAACCCAAGGCACAAACCATGACGCCCCCGACCCATGAACCGACCCATGACTCAAATCATGAACCGACCCATGACTCAAACCAAGAACCAAACCATGACCTTATGCATGAACCAAACCTTGACCCATGCACAAACCCTGATCCAACCCATGAACCAACCTACGACCTGACATGTAATCGAACCATGAGTGGAACCATAATCCGACTCATGAATTGACCCATTTCGATGATATCATTCAAAGGTTATTTATATTATTAAAATAGATTTGACAATATCACTCGATAGTATTCTTAAAAGAGTAGATGTTGCACAATCTAATTTAATTACAAAAGGAGTAAGTCATATTACCATTTAACAAGACCAGTGACCACGTACGATAACTTACATATCAATTTAAAAGATGTAACTAGTAACAGTTTATGGAAGTCAAAGAAGTAGGCAAATGGTGTAAAATTAATTGATGTGGATATCTAGTAATGTCATTTCTGATATATGGTATATCTTTCATCTTTATGTGTTATCTTTAAAGTTTAGTATTCATCGATGGTCAAAGTCAACAGAAAGAAGGTTGGGTTGGTGCGGTGCAACAGGTAAGGAAAAAGGAAATTTACATGTTCTGGTTGGGTAATTTGTTAATGAAAACAGTATTAGTCGACTGGTGGTGGGACCAATGGAGTATTGTTGCTTTCCGACGTCGGTTTAAGGCGGTGGTGGATTGGATGGTGTGTGATGGGATGGAACGAGAGTGTGTACATAAGTGGTGTTGGACAATATTATGATGCAACATCTCGTAAAATGAATAGTTGGGTGTTAGAAAAAATAAAGCAGAATAGATGAAAAGAAATTTTTTATCCGGTTGGTAAAATGAGTTTTTTCTACTTTGGATATTAATAGCAAATTCTAGTTAATATAATGATTATGTACTTTGATTTGTAGTCTAATATCTAATATGTGATAGCCTTCAGGATCGGACGTGAGGATTAAGGTGTCCGGGACAAGTCAGAAAAAAATGCCCCTAGAACTGAGCCAATTATCAAATATATAAAGTAATTTGTTTTAGATGACAATAGTGCTCAATATCCAAATTAACAAGCAATTCTAACATTTGACAGATAAAAATAATTGATTGCGACACAACATTCAACAAAATTACAAATTAGGACTTGAGATGTAATATATCATCAAGAATTAATCATTGGACATGAAACAAATTAAATAATCCTTTTATAAACCCTAGAAAACTTGATATGTTTAACAAAGTAAACCAAGGCAAGATGGCGCAATGCTCATGTAGGGGTTTGCGGATTTGCGGGCTCCATTATCGCAAAGCTCAATTAGAGCCTTCATGGGTTCCTCTCCGGTTTCAAATACCCGAGCATCAAACCGATGCATGTGAATGTAGTGAAGAGAGTGTGTGTGCGGGTGAGAGTTGAGAGGGTTTCATTGCACAAGATTAAGGTTGAGAAGACTCTGTGGGGTAAAAGTGAGGTGGTATGGCATGACATGATGTTATTGAGTAAAGTTGGAGAGTCTGAAGGTTCCACACTAGCGAACCTAATAATTTAAAGTATTCAGATGTAACATTTTTTAAGTTCCAATATTGAAAAAACTTTGAACTAATTGACCGCAAAATTATTTCAATTGCTTTGATTTATGTGGGTGTATGAATAAGTGTCAATGTCCAGTTCTCTTTTGTGCCTTCAATCGTGAATTCATCACTATGTGGTTGTGGCTGTTGTGCATGATCTTTTAAGTAGTCTTTTAAACTTCAATTATTAAACATTTACATAAGTGTTTATTGAGCTTATTGGAATGATATGGTATAAGTTAGAGTTCATTTTATGGTTGAGTGTTTAATATTTAATAGGTTTAAACTTATTCGGTATACAAAAGTCAAATATAAAATAAAATAAAATAAAATTTGGGCCCTTAAAAAATCGTGCCCGGGGCAACGACCCACTTCGCCCACCTGAAGGGTCGGCACTGATAGCCTTCCAATAAACCAAACAACGCCTAAAACTATAGTATTATCAATACATCGATCCTCAAATTAGGTGATTGGAGTGGTGATCAGCTGTGAAAATCAAGTGGAAAGAGTGGAAGCTTGTTCCACGTTAGTGCTAGGAGGAAGTTTAGAGTGGTATATAAAAAGGAGCTTCCTTTAATTAAGGTTTTTTTTAGAAGGAAAAACAAGTGGCGATGGCGCACTTTGCACATGCTTGTATCGCCTCAAGCCGCTTTTGTAATTTTGACTTGGTGCGCGAAGTGCAAACTAGATCACGTGGTTTCGTGCTTTCCGAACCAGGTTAGCGCGACAACATGGTGCGTATCCGAGCACCCGGCTTGGGCTGGAACTCGCTCACACAAGCACGCGGAGGGGAGCCATTGGTGATTTCATGACGCACTTTGCACTCTGGCATTGTCATGAGTCGTGTTCGTATTTTTGACTTGGTGTGCGAGGTCCAAATACACGTGTTTGAGGCTAGATCACGCAGATCCATGCTTTCTTCGCACTTTGCACACATGCATCACCATTCACCACGAGCCACCTTTATATTTTTGACTTGGTGCGCTAGGTCCATTCATACGTTGGTAAGGTTAGATCATGTGGGTTTTTGCTTTTGGAACTATTCTAGCACAGTAGCGGCAGAGATAGCAACACAAATGAATATCATGTGTTCGTTTCGGCCGGCCTTAGTTTGCGAAGACATTGCTAAGTTAACTGAGAGGGAGGTGGTGGGGTTAGTGAGGAGTTTCACGAAAGATGAAATCAAAAAGGCAGTCTTCGCGTGCGGTAATGACAAAAGTCCGGGTCCAGATGGGATCAACTTTAGGTTTCTAAAATTTTTTGGAGCTTATTCGAAGACGATTTTAATAGGATCCATTCGACCGGGAACATCAGTACTGGTTGTAGGTACAGGCCTATCAGCCTAGTGATCGGGTCGGTGATCTCCGATACGCAATAACCTTTTCTGAAAGGTAGATACATTCTGGATAGTCCTCTTATGCTCAACGAGATGAATACGTGGATCAAGAGAAGTAAGAAACATGCCTTTTTGCTAAAAATTGATTTCGAGAAAGCTTACGATAACATAAATTGGAATTTCGTCGTAAGTATCCTTAAACAAAAGGGTTTCCGGACTTGTGGTGTAAATGGATCTTGGGGGTTCTTTCCTCTGCAAGGGCGGCAGTGCTGGTTAATGGGTCTCCGACCTTCGAGTTTGTTTGCCACAAAGGTATGCGACAGGGAGACCCTCTTTCCCCGGTTTGTTTGTCATTGCCATGGAAGCTTTCACCAGCATGATTTACAGAGCTATAGATAGGAAGGTCTTCGAAGGCATCAAATTACCCAATGACGGGCTTACTGTTTCTCACTTCTTATATGCTGATAATGCTCTTATTATTGGAGAATGGAATGAAGTCAACAGCAGAAGTGTCATTAGGATTCTCAGAATTTTCCATGCTAGCTCCGGGTTAAATATCAATTTTAACAAATCTAGCATTTTTCTAACCCAACAAGCATATATTATACTTCATACGTTGGTAAATTAGTTATTATGTTCAACAATTTTTTCATTACTTTATAAACTATCATTATTTATCTCATAAACTAAATAAATAAACCATAAAAGCTTGTAAAAGAACAAAAGCCCATTCACTATTGGGTTTCGGTCCAACCCGGTAAACTAACTGACCCAAAAAGAAGCATAAAACAACCTGGTCCGAATCACGGGCTGAGTTACTGAGTACATGTGCAACAAACTCAACAAGTGTCATATTGCTTTAAGATGCAAATCAAACCAACACTAAACGCAAAAACTTGATTAAATGATGAACGAACACGAACAAAAACTACCCAAAACTTAGATATGGTATCATCTTCCTCTTGCATACCAGCATTGCACCCATTCTAGAAAATGCAGATTTAATCCATTTAGCATTCCACAATAAAGTGTTAACTAGGTATCCTTATATATCTTTGGAATCACTTCATGGGCACTGATATCTAATGCCACTGGATCCCTGAAAATAATAATAAAAATATATTTAAAGAGAAATATTTAAAAAAAAACTCATGAAGTTCGAGTTACGTCTAAGTTTATTAAATGAACCCTAAACACTACAATATTATATTTTATTATATTTTTATTTTTTGATTAATATAATTAACCACCATGATTAAAAAAAAAAAGAACTTTCCAACTGAACACAATTTTTTAGGTAAAATGTACAAGATTGAAATACTTATTTATAGTAAAGTGACCTGATTGGAACAAAAAATAGTATGAGTGACTTAACTGGAACAAAGTTACAGTTTATCACACACAGACAGACAAACCTGCACAATATCTGGCCTTTTTCTGAAGAACATGGGATGAACCATTCTTTTCTAAGAAGAGGCGATTCAAACTCCACAAAAAATCCCTCGGTTTGCCCATGCTTCCATTTCCTCGGTCCCGTTCCTTTCCACACCTGTAAATCAAGAAACGTAACAAAATTATATTTCTATATAGATGGATTCCAAATAAGCCACCCTCTCTCTATATATATAGTGCACTAGCTTAAAACCCATGTATTATACTGGGTTACATAATCAACAATTAAAACTTTATTATTGAATCATTGCATATATATATTAGGTTACTATGTTATGAACACTCAAAAAAATAAATGTCTGACACTTTTATGACTATAAATTATGATTTGAGATTTTAAAATTATTTATTAGAAACTTTTTAAATATAAATTCCTTAAATTTAGTTGATAACTATACAAATTGAAGAAACGGCAAATTTAAAATTTAAATAGAGTATGTGCGGTTTTCCACTCTGAGATTTGCAAGACTTAAACAGTTAACTGTTAAGACTTGAAACATTAGGGATGAAAAATTTTAAGATTTGAAACGTTAGGGACGAAAACTATTAATACTTTAAACATTGAGACCGTTTATGTTAACGGTGGACTGAAAATGATAAGTATTGCAAACCTCAGTGATAAAAAATGCAATTTACTTTTTTAAATATATAAGATAATACTTAATTAGATAATAACAAATGTAAATGATTTTGAAATTTAAATATATTATATAAATTAAGATAAGATTAAAAAATATTAAAGAATTCAAAATATTAATCTAATTAATTTAAATTAAAAAACTTTCGAAAAATTGAGAAAATGCCACGTGATATTTTTTTGAATGCTTTATTAGAGGTAGATTAATGATTTATTATGAGAGAGAAAATGAGTGGGGTAAGCGGTTAATTAACGCCTTATGTGTTAAAACATGTGTCTATAAATAGTTCTTTTGGTTCTTAACAAAAATCAGTTCTTGATGAAACATCCCCCTATATATATATATATATAAGAAAATGTAATGCAAGTTTGTTGTTTATTTGAAGTTAGGGTTTTTCCCTATGGTAGAGGGTTTGCCTACATCCCACCTTCTCAGACCCTACCAATATATTTACTCTATGAGTGAGATTTACTCACACAGTGGCTTTCATGACCCAAAATATCATCAATTATAATCATAAATATACAATAAATAAATAGAAAATACATACACATTACCTGTGGATATGATATCGCATTCTTTGGTACAATTAAGCATGCTGCTCGCGAAAAAGAGTCCACCGCGTATTGTCTTAGAAAGGAAACACAGTCACCATGCGTATGAGGCGACTCAAATGCCTGTTTAATCAAAATGCAAAATCCTCATAATTAGAGTTTAAATTAATAAATGTAACTTTTATTCTTAAAAATCCAAAATTGTTTCATTAGGTACAACTACTAGAGTAATATAATTTTTGTGATCATATTTGACAGACTAATTTTCATTTAAACTCAACAAAAAGTATTTTGGGTTTTCTAATTGTACAAAAAGAAATCATGTTACACTACCCATCTAACACCTTATTAAAAAAAGTTGAATATTAAATAAAGATTGTAAACCTTGTCAACGTTGACCACGGGTGCATATTTTTCTGTATCTGTCTTTTCCTTATCGAGCAAGTAATAAACTCTTGCATCAACATTTGATGTTTGATGCCATGATTTAACAGCAGTCTCCATTGTTTCAACCACAAAAGAGAAAATATCTTTCCAATGTTCTCCATACTTTTGTGCCTGAAAGAAATAATAATCGTTTATTTTTCACATTAAGAAATGATTTAAAAGATTTTTTTTTCCCCATTTCATTACCTAAAATAAATAAATCAAGAACTGTGTTTGGGTAACAGAATAGCTTAAATAAAATAAAATATTAAAAGAAAAAAAAGCCTGGACGAATAAAATGATTATTAAGAGTTATTACTTATTAGTAATAAAATTACCAATTCAGACTTGAAACCATCCAAATGTTTTGCGACATCAACATTGGACCTCAAATTGTCGACTTCTTGTGACCGTTTTTTATCTTTTGACAATTGTGTAAGCCTCTTGATCTTTCTTGAAACCTCAGTACTTTGTGGATTGTGTTGCGAGGCTATTTTAAAAGCATCCAATGCCTACATTACACATAAACATTAATATTAATATTATTAAAATATTAAGTTACAATAATACATCTAGAAAGAGTGTTATCATACATCATCATATCGCTCCATGGCCTCTAATACACATCCTTTCCTGAAGTACCCCTGGAGATAGATAAATAATTACTTTTTTTGGGTAAGAATTTGATACAAATTAATATTCACATATTTATATAAAAGAAAATATATTGTTTCAGTCTTTAATACCTTATCCCAACTGGGATTCAAAGATATGGTTGTTTCAGCATCACTGAGTGCTTTCTGGAGCTTAACAAGATTCAAAAACGCAGCAGCGCGATTGCTGGAAAATAAAATGTGAACTAATCAAGATAATGAAAATAAGTAAAATAAATTGGTTGAAAGGAAATGATAAAGCTCATTTTTTTGTAATAGATAATCTCATAAATCATTTGCAACCCTTCCAACAATTGGGCCAACTATGGGCCCAAACAAAGAAATGATAGGGTATATCTCATTGGGCCATTATGGTCCCAACTATAATAGATCAACTTGGGCCAGAATGTATTTCCAAATTACATAAGGCCCACGTTAGGATCCAATCATCAGGCCTTTTAAAACGCACTTGTCGGCCCATTCACAGATTCATTACACATTTTTATTCATTTTTCTTTATATTAACTAAATTTGCCAGAGTTCGATCGCCTTTAAAAAAATAGCATTAACATGAACTCAAAGTGCTAAAAATGATCTAAAACAACAATGCATACTCACAGTGTAATCCTAAAGAAACTATTTAATCCAAACTAATATTACCATGGAAACCTATACGCGCATATATATTAATACCAGTAAAAACCTGAAGTAGGGTTTATATATAAACATGATTAAAGATTCGATATGAAATGCTTCCAATGCAATAAATAACGATTTTACAAATCGATTTTGAAGTGAAGCTAAACACTTTCTAGCATAGAAATAATCCTAGAATTGGATATTAGCAAGCAATAAGTAGAAGAAACCATATTAATAAGCAGATGAATAACCTGTAGAGCGTAGGGTTAGAAGGATCTTTCTTGATGGCTTGCGTGTAGATTGCAGCTGCCTTTAAATAATTTCCGGCCTTGAAAAACTGATTTCCTTGATCTTTCAACGAAACCTCTGGCTTCGGTTCCGATTCCGCCATTGGTGAGGTTTAATTGGGGGTTTCTATATTACTCTGTATTTGTTAACTAGGTTAGAGACCCGTGTATTACACAGGTTGAATAATCAAAATTATGCATTATTAAATTAGAAAGGTTGAATATTGGAAAACTTATTAGTCAAATGTAGAGAATGGTGGCATTGAATGTTGCGAAATATATAAATTTATATGGATAATTAACACCACCAATATTTGTTTATGCCAAATGTAAAACCCAAATATATTAAAAAGCAATCGAAGTTCATTTTACCTATAACAAATATGCAGTGTAGTCCTTGGTAATTAACACAAAAATATAAAATTAAAATAGCAAACTTTAATGTAATTCCAATATAATATGATTCCACTACCAGCTCAATAATTGCACGTAGTAAAGATTGTGACAAAATCAACCCCAATAACCTGCATTAACAACTAACATGTAAATGACAATAAAAATACCTTAAATCCATAATTAAGGGTTCTAACCAAAATATCAACAAACAAATAAAATTTGAAAAAAAAAACTCCCTTAAAACAAAATATAATCACACGAAAATATGTCACATAATGCAAAAATTGAAGTTTTCTACAAGGTCGTGGGTTTTAGACTTTTCCAAAAAACATTTAACTTAAAAAATTCCAAATATTGTTGTAAAAGAAGATGAAGCAATACAATCCTATCAAATCAAAAAGATTTTTTTACATTGTCTAAAATAATGATATAATCACATACTAGTAGTAATCATGTTCATTTGCAATGGCAGAAAAATTGCAAACTTTTACCAGATAATGTTGCAAAGGAGAATCAATAGCTTTCCTTGGTTCTAACAAGACATAAATTTACTTCTTTAGAATCAACAGTGCAGGTGAAATACTTATAGTATATATAAATTTTAAGGTCCAGTATTAATCACTAAAAGAAAATCAATCCGTAGATGCACCAAACAAAAACGATATGAAAGAGAAGGTTATAGATACTAACAACAGAAAATTAGTTCAAGTCCTTGATTCAGCTGGTGAACACTGATTGGCCTGCAAACAAACCAAAGTTAAAATCAGATGAAGAAAAAAGTAGAGCAATAAGTGGAAATTAGAGTTTACAGTCTAAATAATAAGATCTAATGAAGAAAAATAGATAAATTCTGGTCTGCAATCAACGAATCCAGGTGGTGATTATCACTGGGAAGAGCACTTAAGAAGAACGTGCACCGAACAATATGAAATCAAAACAATAGACAAAAAGAACTGATCGATAATCTAACATGTATTATGAAGAAAGAAGTAAACCTGAATTCATCAATCGATTTGAGAGTTTAGTCGAGGAAAGAAGATTAAGACGAAGAGAAATTGATTTAGGGTTTATCAGAATGGGCAGATGGGTCGTTAATTCGATACCCGAAAAATCAATTCAAAGTGATTCCTTCCAAGGATGGCAAAAAAATCGGTGCCCCACGGGCTGTACCTAAAACCTGATGGGTTTGGATGACCAGCGACGGAGCTTGATATATGTATAATTTTAAGAAATTTCATGAATGGCCGGCTTATATATATATAAAAAAATTCGGTCGAAATCATGAAATTTACACTACGGGCGAAAAAATCAGCAGTGGCCCGGGCCACCACTGGCCCCTAATGCTACGCTCCTGTTTGGGTCAGGTATGTGATTAATTTTAAATTTTTTCGCGGATATGGGACGGGTATGAGATTTGGTAATATACCCGTTTAACCGCCCCCCCCCCCCCGCCGATTATATATACCCGTTTACACGTCACACTTACCCGATTATATATTCTCGTTTACCCAATTATATACCTAATATAAATAAGTTTTGTACAATAATTTTTTATGTAACTATATTTCATATGAGAATAAACTATATATATTATGTTTTATCTTTGTTTCAATATTTTACGAAACTCGAACACAAGTGTAAGTGTTTATTTAGTAAATTTTAAGCATATTTTGATTAATAGTTACCCGATAAATACACGACGGGTTTAAGCCTAGTAAACCCAACGGGTATTTTTGGTAATTAACGGGTATACCCAAAACTCATGGGTATACCCGATACCCGATGGGTAAATGCCCGATAGAAACCTGACGGGTTTTTGGTCGTGTTTAGGATAGGGTTAAAGACCACATGGGCGTGACTCGTACTCGCCCCAGGATCCGTGGATCCTTTCTTCTCCACTCACCACGCCGCAACCACCACCATTAACGCCAATTTACTGTTCTTCGTTTCCTGATCTCACGCGTAACGTTCCCCAAGACAATTTCGAGACCACCACCACCATTAAATCGTTTAATTAATCTCCTATCCACTAAATTAAAATCCTTAATTTCGAACTCGGTACCCACAAAACAATTACGTATCACAGGCTTCGAACGAGTATTTAAACCCCACTCGGACGTTCTCTACCTCTTTTGCAATCATTCCCAAACAACAGTAACATCAGATAACTCGGATCGAACTCGGAACCACTATGGGCGTCGACGACTAACACTTTGACCGAATCTCCACCTTCATCAAGTCTCAATCCAAGGTTAATACACTCCCATGCTCATTCTCACATATTCTTCAAAACCCCCAAACCAATTTTTGGTTCTAACATACGGATTTATCGATTGAACACCGAGTTCATCGGTGTTCTTAGTTCAAACCTGGGTTCAATCGGTAACAAAGGTTAAATGAATTTAGAGTTCTTTCGAAGGCACCACTTTGACACAGTGGTTTGAGCTCTCTACTGACACATAAACGACCCAGGTTCGAGCCCTGCTCCACGCTGTACGTTCTTTTTTTTTTTTTTTTGGTTTTTGGTTTTTAGATTTTCATTTTAATTAACTTTAATTCATTCAAACTTATTTAATTAATAATAACTTATTCATTTCTTATCCAAAAATTACCCATTTTATATCAAAATCTTTGTAATTAAATTTCTCTTTCAATAAAGATATAATCAGAATTTATTTTACGAATTTACATAATATTATTTTATAAAACAGTTTTGGTTTTATAAAATATATACTCATAATATCCATAACAAATTCATTCCTTTTCCAAACATTGCCCATTTTATATCAAAATTTCCATAAATTAATTTCCTACCTAATAAAAATATAATTTGGAATTTTTGTATAATATTTCGACAGAATAATTTATAAAACAAGCTTTGGTTTTATAAAATAAATGCTAAAAAATAAAATCTATAAAAGTCCCAAAAGTTTTTATTTTTTTTTCCTGGAATTAGTATTCTGAGTAACCATGAATAAATCTAATTATTTATAATTAAGTCATATTATTTCGCTATTTCATGTCATAGAAATGTAACCAACTTTTAGCTTTTTCTAATTAAGTCATTCATACTTTTTTTTTTTCCAGTTATGTCACTCATACTTAATTTTGTTCCAATTAGGTCACACAACTTTAAAAAGGTGTTCTAAATTCTAATCATATATACCTTTTACCTAAAAAATTATTATTTTTTTATTTTTCATTTTTGGTTCACATAATCAACCACCATAATTAAAAAAAGTAAAAAAATATAATTTCAAATGACATGATCACATAATGTTGTAAGTAAAATGTATAGGATCGGAGGGTAAGCTTTTTCTAAAATCTAAATACGTGGCTTATTCTTAGAAGTCTAAGAGAGATTTACAAAAATCATAAACCGACTCAAACGAACTTCGATTGAACTAATTTTAGCGGCGTTGTAACCTTTCGTCGAACCATTTCCCGCTCTCAAAAACCTAAGGCCCCACCCCCACACCACCCCAAAAACCTAAACCTCCCACCCGGCAGCCCCCTAAGAAGCTCACTCCCAAAAAACCTAATCCACCCACCACCCCTACCTCCCAAAAACCTAAAGTACCATAAAAGCAAAATAGAAAGTTGTGTACAATAATTTTTAAAAAATTACGTAATTTTTATTTTTTTTGTTTGACGTACTACTTATATCACATATAATTAGATATAATAAGAAATCTTTTTTTAACGTTGTAAATTAAATCTTATTACAAATATCTTTTACTTGATACTACGCCTTTAATTTATTCAACTTATGTAAAATCTGGGAATAAAAATTGAAGGAAAAAAAGCAAGTAGCCCATGAAAACAGTTTATTGGATGAGGCCTTCATTGCTCACCATTCATCTAAAGATAACAAAAGCTTTCTAAAAATCACTACCACTCTATCTCCTTCTCCATCCTAACAAAAACACACACACACACACACACTTGCAGACTAAATGGCTCTTAGAATTTGGGCTTCTTCCACAGCCAATGCTCTAAGGCTATCTTCTGCTACAAGACCTCATTTCTCCCCTCTTTCCAGATGCTTCTCTTCAGGTAATTTACATTTCTACCCTTCCATTTCTCTCTCTTTAATTATCTCTGTGTATGTGTGAAATTTGGAGGGTAAAATATATGTTTGATATTTGCATTTGGGGTTACTGTAGTTTTGGATGGGTTGAAGTATTCAAATTCACATGAATGGGTGAAGCATGAAGGCTCTGTTGCTACTATTGGTGTTACTGACCATGCTCAGGTTTTTTCTTTCATTTATATTTTTTAATTACAATTATTGCTTAAACTATTATGATTAATAACAATAATAATATTATTATTACAATAACAATTATTCGTATTATTATAATAACTGTAATAATTAACATGAGACTCAGAACCGAACCCGAGCATTCTTTTGGTTCATGACAAATTAATAATTACTTTGTATAAGTTCATATATACGTTTAAACATATTAAAAATAACGCATTAAATATACAAATAAAGATATCAAGTTTAGTACCTCAAAGGTGTTCGTATAAACTTGTAAGGTCACGGGACTGAAACACATTATTAGATAAAACTATGAGTTGGACTTGTAATGTAGCCAAAAGGTAGTGTTTTTTAATTTAAAAAAAATTAATAAACGCAGGATCATCTTGGAGAGCTGGTGTTTGTGGATTTACCAGAAACCGGTGGTTCTGTGACCAAAGCCACCGGTTTTGGTGCAGTAGAAAGTGTCAAAGCCACCAGTGACGTTAACTCCCCGATCTCTGGAGAGATCGTGGAGGTAAATTCGAAGCTGTCTGATACTCCTGGCCTGGTAACACTCGCGATCCGAGCTTATTTTTTTGTTTGCCATATGTTTTCATGATTTTTTTAAAACCAAATGAGATATTATTTAAATTCAAATTCACAAAAGTTTTCTTAATTTTGGATTAACAATTAATTACATCCTTAAGACTTAAAACAAAGTATAGAGGTTTAAGGACCTTCTTTTATAATGTAAAAAAAACATAAGTGAATTTATTAACTTTGAAAAACAACTTCTTTTACTTTAAAAAAATGTATTATAAGGTTCTTATGACTAACAAATAAACTTCATGAATGTTAAAGATCAACACGAGCCCGTATGAAGATGGATGGATGATTAAAGTGAAGCCAAGTAACCCATCGGAGCTAGATTCTTTAATGGGTGCAAAGGAGTACATAAAGTTCTGTGAAGAAGAAGATGCTTCTCACTAGACTTCAACATTGAACATACATGATGTTTTATGATTTTTTTTTTAATTCCTCATCAACATCGACTAATTGAATCTCAGTTGTTTTTAAATAAATGATCATATCATTCGAAGGTTCGATCCATTTATCTATAAATCATGGTAGGAGTTGAAATATGTTCAATCTAATTCCTATTAGACCATGTGTAGTGGCTCGTGGAAGTGGGCGTGATTGATGACATGACACTCCATCACGCCTGGAACATCATTACGGTGGGGGCGTGATGGTGGTTAGTGTGATGTAGATCATTGGGGTTGGGGGGGGGGGGGGGGGGGG
>WOUH02000003.1:5696947-5711687 GCA_009936405.2 Stevia rebaudiana | reverse complement strand
AGTAATCCTTATGTAAAACTACATTCTACATGCATACATTCATATAATGACAGGCAAACAGTTGTTCAGTTTGTTCAATGATTTCCCCGAGTTAAAAACAAGTAAACAGTTAAAGGGGGAGTTACGAACTCACAGTTAAGGAGGTACACGGTTTCCACAGCAAGTGTAAGAAATTCTCGAGTCAGTAAGATCACATTGCTCTGAATCCTACAACGGTTTGGATTCGTTTATGTTCGCGTTCTTGACTAACTAAGTTCTCGTCATTAAGTTCATTAGGTTCTGTTGATATACATATGTTTATGTGCATAATCGCTCACATTTATATGTGAGTCATAGTTTGGTTGTCGGTTGCGTGTTTTACCGCTTGTCGGATCGGTACCGGCACGTGGTTTGATCCCCATTTCACCGAATGTCAGATTTCACCAAATTAGACCTTCAAATATGTTTTTCTATTGTTTGAGATGTCATTTGATTCCATTTAATGTGTTAAGTCTATTTTAGAATTATTTTGCAACTTTTGTATTTTTATATTATTATTTATTAACCACAAAAATACAAAATATAGTTCCTTAACTCCAAAATGTACGAAATTTATTTCCTAAGTGTTTTTCATCAATTGTGGGTTACTCTATAAATTTGGTGAGTTTTCTCAAAGTGTAGCTACTTTTCCATTAAACTCATACTATTATTTTAATGAGGAAAAATAGCTAAATAACTCTTAAAGGTCTAAAATTTTTATCCTAAGTATTTTTCACTGTATAAAAATTACTGTGAAATTTGGGTAAATTATCTCAAAGCAGAAGTACTTTTCCCATCAAATGGCTATTTTTTACTATTACTTTAATATAGGAAAATAGTGAAATTACTTAAACACTTCAGAAAAATTTTAACTTTTTAGGAAAGCTTATTTTAAATATTATAAGGTTACTGTAATTTTCTTGGGCTTCAATAAAATCATTTTCTCGAATTTTCCATTTTTGATCTATTAAATGGTGCATTTTTGGAAAACATAGTTATACTTGTCCAAAAATTATGAAATTTTTACAGGATGTTTTTATAAGTATTCTAAGGCTTCTTTAATGTTTTGGGAATTTTTGAAGAAGTTTAAGTACCCGTAGGCTGTATAACCGTTTTTTGTATATTTTTACTAAATAATTTCTAGTAATAATTCCACGAGTCCAAATGTTATAAAAATTTCCAGTACTTCCAGTTTTTATACAAGTTATAACATATAAAAATTTTGTATTCTAAATCGGTGTCTAAGTAGGTTAACCAACAGTGCTCATTTTACCATTTTTATGTACAAAATAATTTATACAAAAATATCTACAAGTCCAAATAAGTTCAAATTTTGCATTATTTCTAGTTTATATATTTCTTATATCATACCAAAATTTCGTGATCAAACTCTAAGCCTAGCCATGTTTTTCCATTTTGACTAGTTCACCACTTTTAAAATGAAATATTTTGTCTAGTTTATGTATTTTTCAACTTATTAGCTAATGTTTAGCCATATTTCATGATTTTGTTCACACATTGTTAATTTGTTAACTACTAGCTTTAGTTTTTCCTTTATTTTCAACAAGAACCTCAAAGTATTAAGTTTGTGTGTAATCTTTTTATATTTCATGGTCATAAACTTTTAAACTTTTGTTTTTGATATTTTTAACAAATGAAACTAAGATTTATAAAAAAAAAATAAGAGTTAGAGATTATACCCACTCCAAGCTAGTTGATAATTCAAAGAAAGAAGATAATGAGGAGGGTTGAACACCAAATCTTTCACACTTGAATTCTTCAAATAAACATCAAGCTTTTAAGCTCTAAAACTCCAATTAATGGGTATTCTTCAAAGAGAACTCAAGAAAAAGAAGTCCATCGTTACTTGCTATGATCAAGGGAAGGTTTAAGGTTGTAAAGGATGAAGATTGATGAACAAAAATTCAAGAGGGAGGGAGGAAGGGGGTTCGGCCGAAACTAGGGGAGAGGGAGAGAAAATGAGATGTGAAGTGTGGTGGGTGATGAGTGAAGTGGGGAGTCTTGACCCATACTTAAGCAAGAGTCAAAGATTTGGGAGGTATGGTGCTCCCATTTCTTTTATACATTTAATGTACCATTGTGATTCTCCCTCCATTTTCATGTATGTATGTATCTTCTCATGTCTTGTATGTCATGCATGACATGTTTAGGTGCATTTGTTAGGTGTAATCTTTTAATGTGTTACATGTTTATTGAAATGTGTTACATATTGTAGGTCTTTAAATATTTCATGTCCATGTATGTTTGTTTCTTGGTTTCATGTGTATACATATATATATCTTTTCTTTTTATATGTATATATATATATATATATATATATATATGTCTTGGATTTATGAATCTTTTGATTGATAGTGTTCCTTGTTTGTGTTCCGGGTTTTGTTTCTATCTTGTACGGATATCTGGCGTCAAGCGTCATGGATTTTAATTATCCGTTAAATATCAGTTAGTGAATCCGGGATAATGGGTGCACCAAGATTATCACGTCTTGTTCTATGGCACCAAGTCCATTCACTAAATGAGAGTTTGCACGTCATATCACAGTTTATTAGACAGGTTTTACTTATATATTTAAATACATAAGTATTCAGGAATACAGTTCACGTATATAAGTTAACTCGTATAAATGTACGTACGAAATAAGTCAAAAGCGGACCTGAAAGTTGACGGTTGTCACACAATGCAAGAAGCAGAAATCAGTTTCCACTTCGACGTGCGAAGCTGAATATATTGCTGCTTCCAGTTGCTACTCTCAAATCCTTTGGATCCAACAACAACTTTGGGATTACAGTTTAGATTTTTCAAACTCTCCTATTTATGTTGATAACCAAGTCGCCACTAGTATCACGCAATATCCGGTGTAGCACTCAAAAAACGAAAAACATTGATACAAAGTATCATTTCATACGCGATTGCTATGAAAAGAAACTTATCGATATAATTAAATAAACACGGATTTTCAAAAAGACGATTTTTTTTATAAAAGCATTTTCTAAACTGTGTTTTGATTTTCTCGTAAAAACAAACGGAATATTACCAATAACTCAAGTCATTAAAACGGAAGAGTTAAATCCAGATTTGGCTTTGGTTGTTCGCGCTTAAAATGAATTACTGCTTATCTTTATTTTTGTTTCTGTCTTACTTTTCAAAATTTTGAAAAGACAACAAAAAATTGAAAAACCAAAAATGACAAAAAATTAATCGTAGTTTTAGTTTTAAGGGGAGAAACTGTATATATATCTTCGGTAGTTCTTACACCCCGACACTAGTACACTCTTAGGTTAGTGTACATAATAGGTAGCTCTTACAAGAACACAAAAACAATAGAAAACCCCAAAAACACAAAAAAAAAAATACAAAAACAAAAACAATAATAACCCTTTAAAATTTTTTAATTTTCTTATTATAGTTTTAGTTTTAGGGGGGGAAATTGTATATAGTTAAAACAGAAAACACAAAAAATATCAGAAATTTAGTTTTGAAATGAGAAATTGATCCAACCATTGAGAAATGATAGTACATTAGTTGTGTTTCATGACTTTTTTTTTATTAAAATCAAAAATAGAATAAGTGATTAAATCAACAGGATCTAGATATGCATGATAGGCCGACATCTCACTGATAATAATAAACAAAATGTGAACAATTATTCTCACTTTGTGTAGCTTTACACCTTAAAAGGCATAGTGTTTTATTTTGCCTTGATTTCATGGTTGCTTATATTACGTGATTGTTTATTGTCTAAAAATTAACTAAAATAAATGCTTTTGATCATGCGCTTTTATTTTGAAAAAAATGTATTTAACCACCATGTAGAATATCCCATCTCAAAGATTGAGTCGTCTGTGTGCATATGTCAATATCGACATGATCACTCAGCTTTGAAAACCTTGTATACTAGTCTTTGTGTTTGCAAGTTTAAATATTCTCCGCGTGTATGTCGGTACCAACCTAATCACTCACTTGTGAACATTTTCAACTTATTATTTCTTTATTTCGTTAATGGATTCGGACTTTATCTGCGTATACGTTAGTACTGACCTTATTGTTGTGACATGGACATTTATAATATTTTTTTTTTTTGCATGAACATTTCAGTTATTGCAACTTAAAACTTAAATGAAACAATAACATCATTGTGATTTGGGTGATTCACAACTTGAGGATACATCTGATAGATTGGGGGCTATTAAATCGTGTATTAATTACTAAAAGGATAACTTATTATCATTTAGTGAGTTTGAACGTTTAAATGGAAACCAATATCAGCAATCGATTTTATGTTATAAATCACAAAATTAAATATGTATATATATATATATATATGTATGAAATCATAAGGTCATAATACAAACTAATATGATCTCATGTTCGTATCTTTCTGAAAAAAAAAACCCTTATTAATTCTTAGGAAATTTTAGCTTTATTTCAGTTTGTAAATAGTCTTTAAGTTTAAAATTAAAAATATATATATAAAAAGACTGTAGGAATGTTTTAGTTTAAACTTAAGAAAAAAACAAAAAGATTTTAACTCTACCTCTTTTTAATTTGTGTAAACTGAATAAAGTTTTTTATGTAATTTTAATTTCTCATTTTTTTCCAAATTGAATAAATTAACTAAATAAAAGTTTTTATAAACTTAACATTCATTATTTAAAAAAAATAAGAAAATATGATACGAATCAGGTTTGATTCCTATAAGTCCATGCGAATCAGGATGATTCATACGAATTAGGACATGGTTCGTATGGCTTGTGCGAACCAAAATCTAATTCGCATCAACTCTAATGCGAAACAAGAGCAGGAGTATAAAAGCCAAAAAGTTGTACTTTATAAAGTCTTTTTGGCATAATACTGTTTCGCACGAGTTCTCAGATTTTCATAAAGTCTTTTACGCATAATGCTATTTCACACGAGTTCTCGGATTTTTGATTTTTCAATCTTGTCGAAATCATGATTTTCACTTACCATCGGTGTTCACCGTTGCATCCAGGTACAGGATCTGCAAAAATCTTGGATTTTCATCATGTAGTTTAGGAGATAACATTGAAAAACCAACTGAAATGTCGAAGGATATTTTTAAGTAATATCATTAAAAAAGGTAAAAGAAAAGCCATGTAAGATTGGTTACTTGATATTTAAGTAAAATATACAAAATTGAGATATCAAGTTAAACTTAAGTGACCTAATTGATAAAAATAAAATTGAGTGACCTAATCAGATAAATCTTAAAACTTGATTACTATTCTACAAAGTTATCACAATCATATATCTAATACAATCAGTGTACTTATAATTATTATTTATTTATTTAATTTTTTATCAATGTATATTTGTATTCTGGAATTTCAGAATTAATCAACATGAAATGCAAAAAGAACTTTTTTTTATTATACATAGAAGCGAAAAAATTCAATGTAAACTAGAAACATGTTCCCTGTTAATTACAACTGTGAGATGTATGCCATAAGAAGTGTGTGTTTTTCATAGTATATACCTATTTCCTACCACCTGTAAAAAATCAAATATCTTCCATGAAGATATCCAAAACACTCTTTCTACAACACCCTGTCTTTCAAGCTGTAGTAATCGTATTTGTCTTTTCTGGAACAGTAGAATCGGTGAGTTCACGACCGCTTGTTTCGAAAGGAAAAAGCAGTACGCATACACCCGAAGCAAAAATAACAAACTCAAACAGAATAATGGCAGCAGTTTGATGACATCCATGTATCAACCCAACTGCCACTAGAGGACATGTCATTCCGCCGATCCGTCCCACTGAGCTGCCCACACCGACACCCGTTGTCCTCACTGCGGTCGGATATATCTAAAATAACAGTTCAAGAAAATGCAAACAGTTTAGCTTTATTATTATTATTATTATTATTATTAAAGTTAATTATATAGATAGTCCATTGGTTGGGGTACTAAGCAATAGAAATAACAACTTTAAGGTTTGTGTGTTTAATTCTGTAATGAGATTGGGTATTAAGGCTAGTTTCTGTTGACTTTTCTGCTGAATTAGAGTGAAACAACCAAAATAACCATTGACTTAATGAATAGTTAAAGTCAAAGAGTGAAAAATCAAAGGGTAATTTGGTCATTTAACAAAAAAGTCAATGGAAGTTGGCATATATATCTAAATTCATTACAAAACTGAAAGCATAAAAATGAAAAAGTCAAAGGGTATTTTGGTCATTTCACCCTAATTTTACAGAATTTAGCCTTAATACCCAAACTAATTACCAAATCGAAAGCATAAACCCGTGGCTTTTAAACCTTAGTAGACAAACCAATTGCTTTGCAAAAACCATAAGGACCATCTGTGTAATTAACTAACTCCTTTATATTACCTAAATGGCAAATTTTCAAGTTAAAAGACTTGCCTCGGGGGCATATATGTAAACCACTGTGAAGGTTGTGGTTATGCATATTCGGGCCATAAACAAAAGTGCGGTTGTAACAGCTTGCAATTGATGGGATACCAACGGGAGCAAGAAAAGACAGCACAGGAAAAACATTATTGACATCGAGTGCTTACGACCAAGCTTATCGATTGTAAAAGCCGATATAATAAGTCCCGGAAACTCTTGAAGGAAACAATTAAATTAGAACAAAAAAAGATTAAACATTAATTTCCATAATTAACATGGTATATAGAAGTAAAAAGTACCTATTGTAAACATTTTTATGGATGTAATCGAGTTTGCAGATAACGCGTTACAACTTTCAACCACTATCCCAACCCGTCCATTTATTTTCAAAAACTTCAACTATTTTTATACGACTGACTTTACTACTTTCAAGCGTAAATGTGAGTGCATGGTGCATATACCTGCAAAACTTGTGATGAAAATGTCTTTATAGCTAAGCTCCTGATGTTGAGGTTGCAAGTGAGTGGGCCCACAACTGTTATGACCGTTGTGCAACTCGGTGGTTAGGAGAACCAGACCATAATACGAAAAGGCGTTGCCGAAAAAGACGACCCATAAAAGGAGGGTTGGTTTGATTAATTCAGGTGAAAAGAGGAGAGCCATTGTTGAGACATTTTGTTTTAGACTATGGTCAACGGTAACACCATTTTGGGAGAGTAAGTGTGCATCTTCTGATTCGGTTGACTTTTCGTTTAACTGGATTTCATGGTCGGAAACAAGAATGCCAGGAGGAAGTGTCTGGCCGTTAATTTTTGCTATTTTTTGCAAGATTGTAACTGCTTCGGTTGTCCGACCTTTTAAGCATAGATATCTTGGAGATTCTGGGACTACGCGGTAGAAAATAAGGAGTAGAGATGAAGGAAGAGATGAGAATGCAAGTAACCATCTCCATCCCAAAGTTGGCATCACAAACTAACAAATATTAAAAAAAAAAAAAAACATTTAAACGATGAATGTTTGGATGTATGTTTTGATAATCAATAGTAACATTCGTAAGAAAATATTGTATGGATGCGCTCTTGTTGTTTCGAGGTTGAGTTCAACCTTTGCAAATCCAAAATATTTAAAAAAATTCTCGATAAATATATGAAAAAAATTGATATTTTTGAGGGATAATTAAGAAGATATGGTATGTGAAATCACGATAGAGAAAAGGGGCAAACAAATACATTTTTATTTTTATTTTTATTTTTTGGCGTTAGTTAATTAAAAGCATAGGCGCGTAGCTTGTTTATCCGAACATAAAAATGGATTACTGCAAAGCAACTTGAAGTCACTACACACAGACACATATATACATGATTAGGATCATTTCAAACATCATAAATATTTTTAGAACTGCCTATGAATATTTATGTTAATTTAAATTTTATAAACACTTGCTTACGTTTGTGTACATAAAAAATCATCAAAGTAATTTTAATATTTCACGAGAGGTGAATAAATATTTCATTTCCATCATTTTCTTTACGAAACATAAAAAAATGTGGTTGATAGAAGTTCTTGCAATTTTGAAAATATTACGAATTCTGATCCTAACCACACACACACACACACACACACACATATATATATATATACAGAGAGAGAGTGAGAGAGAGAGAGAAATTAGGAAATGGTAACAGTGGAACTGAATCATACCCATGCAACAGAGGCTTCAAAAATAGTTCCAATCGTCCAAAAACCAGAAAACACGACCATCCAAGTGCCTCTGCTTGGAGCCGGGATGAACTCTAAGAACCAAGAAGAGAGTACGGGCCCACCTCCCAAACCGACACCAACCAGGCAACGAAGAATAATCAGACAAATATAATTAGGAGCTAAAGCACTAAGAAAACCAGCTACACAAGTAACCATTGCAGTAATAAGAAACCCTTTCCTGCAAGACAGATAAAAACTCAGATCCAGTAAATCTTAATTCGTTTCAAATTTTTTTGCGGTATATTCTGATAAAAATTAAGGTGGCTGCAAATGAGGTTAAAAAAGAAGATAATCCATGCTCATTTGGATAGAACCCATACGACCCATTTGATCATTTCCTTTTTAGCTATTATTTATATGATATGTTTGTGATGAAAAACACAAAAACCAAATCAACTCTTTTTAGCTATCATGTGGTTCCTTGGAAACTTGAAATTGAAATGAACGAGAGTTAAGAAAGAGGAGATATGTAAAAAAAATAATAATAATAATAATAACAGAAAGAAGTTATACCTTCTACCATGCTTATCTGAAACAACACCCCATGAATAAGCTCCAACCAACATGCCAGCAAAGACCACGCTAGTTATCATGCTCTCTTCACGGGAAGAAAGATTCCATGCGGACTCAAGTGCGGGTCCCACAAAAGAAAGAAGCATCATCTCCATCGCTTCTGAAATCCAACCCATTCCTGCATACCCGAGTACTAGAATTTGAAATTTCCCAAAACCGACTGCTGCAAGTGCATCATCCACGCTGTACCTTTGACTCTCATCTCCCATCTATCCCACCATTAAAAAAGATACGATGATAGAATTTAGATAGATTAAATCAATAACTCATGATATACATACATAAGGAAATAGAAAAAATGCATCTAGGTTTATATAGTGCAAGATCAAGGAAGCACACTTTAAGACCATAAAATTACATATTTTAATAGACATGAACTCATTACTTATGTTTGCTACATGACTATACAGCACGAATATTTTTCTTTACACTTTAAAATTATATGTAAAAGATGAAAATATCAAGAAATATGTGCCTAAATATCATCAAACTACTTGTTCCTTGGTCAATGGTTCTACAACCAAAAAGACAAAAGACATGCCAGACACGCGATATAAATTTGTATTTTGTGGCTTTGTGCATATTAAGCCAATATGGACATTGGACATATAAAACCATGCTTGTAAATTTATACACTACATTGATATTTGCTAAAATCTTCAGACCAACTTATGCAACTTTTTACACATAACAAGGCTTTACCAATTTCTTAGTTCCTTACATATACAGAAATTACACGTTCAATGTTGACCTCTAACTAATAATTGTTAATGGCAAATAGCAATGGAGATAAATATCATGCTTCATGCATCAAATTACCAATTTAGAACTGGAACTCCTTTTTTGGATTAGAGTGGAAGGAGAACTCGTATTCTTTCTCATAGTGAAGACTGGAACTACTTTTTGTTATTATCCAAAATATGTGGAAGCACTTGAAAAGTTCTGGCCCAATTAGGCCCATCCTGGAATCAAGTTAGAGAATCGCTAAATACTTTAGAAATCGGCATGCTGCAACCTTCTAGTTGACCCATTTAACCATGCAATGCCAAATTCAACATTTTAGCATCTAACTTGTATGATGATAAAATGATACAAAAGCAATAGAAGTTACTAAACCTCAACGTTCTCACCATATTTAGGGCAAAACAATGCTGAACTATTAAGAGGTTTGACTGATTAAAAGGTAGCATACTAGCCTCTGAATCAATCAACATGTTTCTGAAACTTACCCATTAAGAGGTGTAACTCTTACCGATTCAGATGTAGCCTCTTAAACCTAGTATTCAAAGGTTTCTAGCATATGGATCTACCATAGGGACTTATCTAATTGCATCTTGCAATTGTGACTTGTGACACAAATTTAAATACTATAAGATTTTCTCTATACCATGTTTAGAAACAATTGCGACATTTCAATTGCCCCATAGCTTTTCATTTAGAAGCAATATTTCACATACATTAGAAAAATAGAAGTTATGATGTTCACGGTACTGCACAAGATTATTATTTGCTCTTTAATCATATATTTCAAGATTAACTGAAACAAATCAACAATATTTTCAGCAAAATAAGGCAGAAAGCAAGACCAAACACACCTCAGAATCCCGCAAAACTTCTTACCACATTAGTACAATCAACTACAAAATCCAACAATATAAAAGCCGCACAGATGCAAGGGAAATCGTCTTAATCATGAAATGGCTTCCAAAAAGATTATCCAAATTAATGGAAAAATAAAACCCTAGTTAAAACGGTTTAAGCGTTGCGAAATTACCGATGTAAAATAAACCAAGAACGTTATATGCCATTGATAATCAAACAGAAGTATAAGAAAGATGAATGCTTTGCAGAAGAATCGAACCTTAGACGCGGGAGTGTAGGAGATGAAATCAACGAAGAAGCAGGAGAAAATGTCGATCGATTTTGTTTTGACGAGCCTCCATGAATTTGTTGAAATGAAAGATGTATTTTGTATATTTTTTTGATTGGTGGGTGGGCGAAACCAGACTTTGTCGTTTTCTTCGTCTTAGACTCCTTCGGCTCAAGTGACTCAGGCTTGAGTGGTATGCCACAAGAAAAGAAAGGGCTCACCTAGCTGATGAAAGGTGGAAATGCCCAAGTGGTGGAGCGTAAGTTGATGTGCAATGCAATCATTTATATTTTTTTTTGATATTTTTTATAGAAAAAGGGACATTATATAAAAAAATGGAACAATAAAAAAAAGTTACATTAAAAAAAGAGAGAGTAAATTGTTGTTTGCGTCCCTATGGTTTCACTATACTATTCACTTGGGTATAAAGGTTTCATTTTCATCTATTATGGGTCTGTGGTTTGCATTTTGCATCCATTTGAGTCCAAATGACTAACATAGTTAGATATTTCTATTAAATTTTATCAAAAAAACTAAAATACCCCTAGAAACTCAAATGAACTACTAAAACAATTGCAACTTTAAAGTATTAGTACCAACCTTGTTACTTTTATCAAACAGCAAGGACCAATAACAATTACCTTTAACACCAATAATAATTAAAAGGGTTTCTTCTTCACGATTTTTACTAGAATCTCCACCTTAGCACTTACCCAAACAGTTGGCTTAATATCACCATCATTAATATGATGTACGTAACCTATTCCCTTGGTTTCTTCCCATTCATTTGATTCTGAAGCATATTTTCTAAAACCGTAGATGAGACATCAAATTTCTTAAAGTTTAATTCAGCAGTTAAAAATTTGTTTTTTGTATCTTTCTGCTTCAGATTTGGCATTGTCAAGTATAGTTTTAGAATATTGTATGGCACATTTAGCATTGCTTAAATCTCTACTTCAAATGGTTATGTTAATCTTTTGAGTTTCAGTCTTTTCAGTCAGTCGTTTGTTTTCTTTCTTAAGTTTTAAGTTCTCTTGTTCTAAACGTGACATGTCAAGCATTAAATTTGTATTGTGAACTCTATAATTAGTTACTTTATCAACACAAGCTTGAGTAGATAAGAAAGAACCTGCATCAGCATCAGCATCAGCAGGAAGGCGTACCATGAAAACATGTTCCACATGATTGTTACTAACTTCATTTTTCCTACTAGCTAGAGCAGCAATAAGAATACTAGAAGAGTCCATTAAGTTACGATAATCTGGGTAATCCTTTCTCGAACTGCACGTCCCTTTCTCGAATCCAAAATACTTTCTCGAGTTCCTTAAGCCCTTTCTTGAGTTTCTAATTGCTCAAACCACATAAATTCGAGAACACAATATCGAGAACCAACTTGAGAACACTTTCTTGAGAACAAAACTTGAACTAGGTCGAATACCAAATCTAGAACTAAATCGAGATTTTTTTTTATTTTCTATTTTTTTTAATTTTTATTTATTTTTTTGAAATTCGAGAACATATATTATTATTATTATTATTTTAACATTTAACGAATCCGAGAACAAAACTTGAGAACCTTTATGAGATTCGAAAAATTTGAAAAGATTTGATTAAATCTTTCAAAATATTATCTCGATTCTCTAACAAATCTTTTTTCCAAAAAATCCTAAAATCAGATCAAACACAACTTTTTCTTGCAAAACTTCAAGATCCACGACTAACACCCAATAACAAAAGTTTCCGAATACTTCTTTTCTTGCATAATCGATATCCCGAATGAGCCAAACACCGGTTATAAGGCTCTGATACCAATTGTTAATCCCTTATCAGGATCTAAAATTGATATCGATTAATAAACCACACGTGAGATTGTGGAATGGTATCACGTGTGTGCAAGAACACTATCAAGAACACAAATTAGATGAACAATTAGCTCAATGTATTTACCAAGAGCACTCGGTTTCTAAGAACCGGCTGGTACACGACAATCACCAAGAACTTGATGAACACCTTGAGAGCAAAAACCCTAATTCGTGAATTACTAACTACACAAATGACTAACTTTGGGTTTATATACTACTCATTACAAGATAAGGCTTTTCAGCCCATTGCCCATTATAAGAAACAAAACCGAGAACATTACACTTCGAGAACACCCAAACAACTTGAGAGCCATAACCGAATACAGACTAACTCGAGAACCCCCATAGTTGACCGATCGAGAAACACCAAAACTTAATTATACGACCCAACAATACCACTAAGGAGTAACTAGTTTATCCTAGACTTAACTCACATTACATTAACCTAGGTATTTTAGGTTCATTTCATCTTTCAGTCTTATCTCACCTAATTCCCAAACCAAAGATAACGCAATATCCATTTACTCCATGTCTCAAGAATAACAGTTCATTAAGTTCTATGCATGTTTATCCTTAGGATATACTACATCCAAAAATCACAAGGTTCGTAAACACCAAGTACATAAACCGCAATCAACCTAAATTGCTAGAACCAATAAAAAACACAAGAATCAATTGTGGAACATGCGAAACACATACAAAACAGAACAATCATATGTACCAAAGCAAAACACAAGAGCTAACATACCAAATGATATTCAATCCAATCATAAACTCATGTCCAAAACCGCAAAACGCATTCAATCAATGTATTCATCAAACGTAGGAAACTACAATAAAACTACTCACGACCCATGTTCAAAACATAAACAAAACAATATTCAAACAGAATAATTAAGAATGGAAAAACAAAAGAACAAAAGAAGTAAACCGAAAGCTTGACTGTCCAACAATCAAAGCACCCAAATCTTCAATCTAGCCATCAAGGTTGGAACTTTAACTTGCAGATCGTCTGGAAATCTCCAATGGCAGAAGATAAGTCGAACTTTCAACTTTGAAAACGACTGGGATTAAATAAGAGAAATTTAGGCTTTTGCTGTCGAAAGGTCGCTCACGTATCGCGCCAACTCTTCCTTGGTCTCTCGCGTGTCGCGGGAGACAAAATAGTCGAGCCCTAGATTTTGCTTTTTGGAAGCGCTCGCGTATCACAAGGGGTTTGGCCTTCTCTTGGGTGTGTTGCAAAAGACTGAAGTTCCAAAATTTTGACTTTGACTACCAAGTCTTGTTTCGCGAGTCCAATCTTGACCAAAATCATTCATTTAAGCTCAATTAGAGTTCCAAGACCTCTAATATACATTATATACAAATCAGTAGCAAATCAATTTAGAAACTATACAAACTATACAATTAAACCTACATTTTACATAAGATAGTAAACAAGTTTCAAAAGTGTTGTAATTAAGTTATTTAATTTTAAAAAGCTTTCTAATTAAGCCACTTAACTTTCACATTTTATTTAAGGGGTAACTTTATAAAATTTTACTCAACTTTCAATTTTGTTTCAATTAAGTCACTCATATTTTTTTTTGTTACAATTAGGTCGTTTATAGTATTTTTTGTTCTAATTAGGTCACTTAACCTTAAGTAAGTGTTCCAATCCTATATACTTTACCTACGACATTAGGTTATCATATCATTTTAAATTTGATTTTGTTTTTTTACTTTCAAAAAAAATTATTTTGGTTGATTATGTGAATAAAAAAAATAAAAAATTATTAATATTTTTATAGGTAAAAGGTATAGGATTAGAACACATCTTTAAAGTATAGTAATTCAATTAAAACAAAATTAAGGATAAGTGACCTAATTGGAACAAAAAATGTATGAGTCACCTAATTGGAACAAAGCTGAAAATTGGTTACATTTATATGATATTTTCTCTTTATTTAAATTATAGGTTTTAACATTATTTTCTTTTTTGCATGATTTTTTTTTATGCTAATATGGAGCGATTACATGAATTTTAGGTTTTTTTTTCTAATTTTAATATAATCGATCAGTTTTTATAATTTTTTAATATAATCACATATATTAGAAATTTCAAGTCTTATATCTTATCTTTCATTACTTTTTTAAATAAGCAAAATCTGATGATGACTCGATTTTGGACAAAATATCCACGAGAGACTTAGGGGCTGTTTGATTTGTCTGACTGAGTATGATCTGACTGAGTCAGAAGCTGACTCAGTTAGAAGTTCTGA
>WOUH02000003.1:5669548-5687727 GCA_009936405.2 Stevia rebaudiana | reverse complement strand
TGGCCGAAAACAAATTCGGACAGAATGTTGTTGAATGTCATTTTTATGTTTATGTGTTTTAAGTTGGTTCTTGCATGGCTTATGATCATAAAACTTGGTTTTCTTGTGTTTAACATGCAAATGAGTATATTAAGAGTTTTAGAGTTTAACAAGAGTTTTCTTACGTAAAGTTAGTCGGGAGAAGGCGAGAATCTTCACAAACCAAGCAAGAACTCCAATGTGGCTTTTGTTATGATCAAATGAGGATTGTTTGGTGATGAAAATTGAGAATGTTGATGAACAAATCAGAGAGTTGAATGGGTGATTGTTTCTGCCGAATGGAAGGAGAAAAAGAAAGGAATGGTGATGATGAATAGCATGGGTTGTGATGTGTTAAGTAAGAAAATCTTTGATTTTGAAGTATGGTTCTCGAAATTTTTTATTAGATAAAGTTGACTTTGTTGGTTTGATCGTGGGTTTTGGCCGAGAGGATTATTTAAATCCTTCGAGAGGTTTGCATGATTGCTTGAGTGGAGATTCACATGGTTGGTCGAGAGGATGGTTATGTTCATCGTGGGAATTAAATGGAGGATCGAGAGGATGGGTGGGTTCATTGTGGGAATTATATTGAGAGCCGAGAGGATTGATTATTTCCAAATGGATCCATCGTGAGGTTTTGTTTGTGGGTCGAGAGGTTGACTTTAATTCATCGAGGGAATTCTATGATGGACCGAGAGGATTGATTAAATCCTTCGAGAGGATGTATGCATTAAAAGAATCCATCGAGAGGAATCATATAATGGACCGAGAGGATTGTTTGTGGGATCGTGGGGATTATTTTCAAAGGATCGAGAGGTTGGTATGGATCGAGAGGATCCATAGTTGCATCGAGAGGATGGGATAAACCCACCGAGAGGACGCATGGTCGAGTTAGTTGTGATCGTTGCGGAGTTCGTAGATAAATCGGACGGATCGCATGGTACCTTCGGTTACAAACGCATCTAGTTATTATCTTAGTTTACGGTTTTAGATTTGGTAATCGATATCTCCCGTTCGGTGTTGGTTAGTAAGTCCGGGATAATTAGCGTATCGTGATTATTACGTATTGTTTTTGTGCCACCAATTCCATTCACTATTGTGTTTTGTTTATCGCGTCGTAGGGTTACTTACATAATTAATCACGTAAATATTCTAGTATTTAAGTACATAAATAAATATGTATAAAAGTACGTATAATGGAGTCGGAGTTTGACCTGAAATTTGCGGATATTACAGTTGGGGGAGGCAAAACAATACAACCAAGGATCAAGAAAGTTTCAGGACGGACAGATTTGAAGAACTTGGACCGATGGTGGGATTGGTCATAACACCAATGATCAAGATTGAAGAACTACGGTTGTTACGTGGTATTCAAGATCTTGGTGGAACACATCAGAATTAGGGGGTGATTACAAGTTTAGGGGGGTGATTGTTAGACTAAACTTATAATTAGTAATAGTTAGAGGTTTATTATTTGTCTTTGTTTATTTTAATTGATAGATTTAGTTTAACGTTTAAATTAGATTATGATTCAACTAGGGTTTAGTTTACTTGATAGTCAAGGTTTATGTTTAGTATAAATAGGGGTTAGATCTTCTAATATTATTGTACCAAATCATTATTAAATAAAGTTGAGTTGATCATATTTTCTTCACTAGGACGGAGTGACTCTCACTTTTACGAAGATGTATGGCATTATGGATTTATCGTGTAAGTGATAAATGCCATGTGTCTAGTATACCTTCGGGTTCTAGGACGGAGTGACTCTCACTTTTACGAAGGTGCATGCATTATGGATTTATCGTGTAAGTGATAAATTTTGGAGTGTAGTTGTGTTTATGGAGTTGGTTCATACGTTAGAGGTCAATACCAACTGGACGGGCCCCGCTTTAGTGGGCTTATTTTCTTAAAAGCCCATAACTATTTCATAAACAGATTATGAAACGAAGAAAACGATTGTCATAATCAAAGGTCTAGGGCACAAAATTGAACCTGCAAACAGCTGATAGAAGCTAGTGCGTGAATTCGAGCTACGATGTCTTCTCGACACGACAGTAGACACGCTGATGAAGATGGTGGCGGTGGTTCTTCGCCGTACGATGTATTTGAAGATCGGGATTCACAATTTCAGAAGGTTCTTTTGATACTTTTGTTTTTTAACGTCATTTGTAATCTGTTCATGACAACTTACAGAATTGATATGATATCTGCTGTAATTAAGCTTAGTTTGGTAAGTTGATGTTATGTGTGCATGTATGTGCATCATAGATACCACTGATTTCTGGAGGCATTTGTACTAACATTTTATGTCTGCATAATTTTTGTTAGATGTAATGGTTTACTGCCTTGATTATGATATTGCAGAACCTGTAGGTCGTCTGTGTTAATGAGAGGTACACATTGGCCGGTGGAACAGGGTTGTTGTAACTTCAAAACTGATACCTTTTTATCCCATGAAAGTCACTTATGATTGCATTTACTTCTGAATAAGTCTTTGATCCCAAAGGCGTACTAGAAAACCATTCAAAGATGGAGATATTTAGATGGAGTTCAAGCTTTAGAAATTAAGTACTGGGCTAATAGACAATTCGGCACCAATGATTGGCAACTAAGAGTTGATGAAAGTTTCATTGATGATCAATGTGATCTGTCATAGTCTTATTGTTGTTTAGCCATTTTACTATTCTCCAAATGTGATAACTTTTAGCTATTTTGCAGATTTTGAACTCTTAGCTCTTAACAATATCCCTTAAACAGCAAGTCGTTACAGTTTGAGTGACATATAACACATTAGATACAAATCAATTTAGCAAACACAACTTTTGTTAACAGACAATGCTTGCTTGTAGCTTTCGTTGGACTTAGCAAGTTGCAATCATCTTAAAGAATGTCATAGATGTTGCTATTGCACCGTTTATAAATGCATTTTCCCCTTTAATATTTTTACTCGTTTCATATTGTTTCTATTTCTAACTTTTGTGATACACTGATACTAAATTTTTATATTTTTTTGTTCTATTTTCCTTAGAATGGCTATGCTCTTGTGCTCTTTTTTATGTGATTTTATGTTGATTTTTGCAGCACAAAGTTCGAGAAGATAATGAGAGGTCAAGGACGCGAGAGCGGGATCGGGATCGAGATAGGGGAAAGGATAGAGACAGGCGACACATGGATTATCCAGAAAGAAGCGGGAGGGATAGAAATGATGATGGTGGGCGTTTCAGGAATCGTGACCATAGCAGGTCATTATTATTATTGGGATTCTCTGACAATCAACCTTTTCTCCTTTTTTTTTTTTTTTTTTTTATAAATTTGAGATTGTTATCTAGATCCATGAGAAGCGCGAAACATGGGCAAAATGATGTTCTTTACCATTTCTACCAACTACTCCGTTTACCTTTCAAATAAATCTAAAAAAATTACCTTACATGTCTTCCCTCACGTGATAACTTTAATAATACTAGATTACAGTTTACTCATGTTGAACTACCATTTATACTATTAATTATACAATTGGTACACTTGTATGTGACATTTTCACATAGAGTTACCCATAAAGTGAAATTCTTGCCTTTTTATTGTTGATTTTAAGGAATTTACATGTGGGTGACTTTTAATTAAGCATCACTGTTATTCTTGAATTAGGCTTCATGTCACATTTATGAGTATTTTAATATGGTAGCTGAGGTTGTTCTGATGAAAGCAGTTCATGGGTCTTGCAGCAAATTGTCTTTATGAAGAAAGTTTAATTGCTTAATTTCTCCCAATCCACTAAAATGTACATTTCATTTCATGATTCATGATTCTTAAATATGTACATATCAACAAATGTTTATGCAGGCGCCATGATTATGATCGTGATAGAGAGAGACATCACAGACGTAGATCTCGTTCTACGTCACCTGATCGATTCAGAGAATCATCCGGATCTCGCTCTAAAAGGTCTTTAATAGCTTCACTCAAACATTTGATATAATTTGAAATCTAAATGTATCAATGATGTATGTTTGGTTATATGCACTCTTAGTCTAATTGATATATTCAGATTCTAGAGACTGGCATTCATTGGTTTTTTCACTTCGTCGGAATTTTTGGCCGGAATCCACCGCCGGACCACTTCCTTCCGCTGCCCGACGGTCGAAATCCAGTCGCCGGTCTTCAACCTCTAGAGAGAACATCTTCACTCTCTCTCTCTCTATACTTGTGTGTGTGAGGAGGAAATGAGAAAGCCAAAGGGCTCCTTCGCTTATATAGTCCGATCTCTCGGACGCGCTCAGATCGCGCCCCCCCCTTGACACGTACCCTAAAAATCGTCACAACCGTATCTTCGGAACCGGAATATTCTAAGGATTATAAAAACCTTCTTGGATTATTTATTGGTCAAATAAATCTAATCTGGTGAACAGTTTCGTTAAACTTGACACTATCGTGTTCGTCTGTATCTTCCGTTCTCGCATACCGAACCTCATTCTTGTCAACCGGACATCATTAATATTCATAATTTAGTATTCCGAAAATCATTTTGCCTCAATTTGCGTATCATGAAGGCCGACTCGTTAAATCTGACAATTACTCGTTACCACATTGTTTTATCATTTCGTTCTCGCACTTCGCGTTCGACTGTCTGAACCGATTTTTGGATTATATAATAATTCTAATATTAACATTATATCATAAATTACTTTAATCGTTACTCTCCGGTGAAATCATTTGTTTTACACGTTAATCAGTTACCGGATTGTGAGTCGTGTTACACAGAACGATGGAGATGGAGCCATAGACGAGCGAGAATGAAAATGATGATGACGGCTGTGCTTTAAGCATTCAATTTTAAGCTAAATTTTTTTATAAACCTACACATTTGATCCTTAATGTTTTAGTATTTATCAACTTAACTTAAAATCTCTTTTTATTAAGTTACACATTTCATTCTCAATGTTTCAATTCTTTTCTGTTTAACCTAAACCTTTTTTTAATATGTTTATTTGTTTTTTTTTCCTTATTTCATTAAGAGTTTAGCTTCTTTAATTTGTACATATAGCTTTTTATGTTTTAAATAGAGGTTCTTTATAGATTAAATATATTACATCTTTTAATTATCTAAATTTTTATTGTAAAAATATTAATACTATAGTGAATATTATATGAAACTAATATAAAAATGTTATATTTATACTTTGTGCTTCGCGTATGAAAATTCCGCCGCTTTTGCGCTTTGCTCTCTATGCTTTGGTTTTGGACCTGGTCGCTTTTGTGCGCTAAGATCTATTGTCTTTTGTACTTCTAGCCTTTTAAGTTGGACTTATTGCATAAGAAGCTAATCAACTATAGTAAAAATAACTTTGACGAAATTTCTATTGTCTATATTTCTCTTGATGCGGCATAGTTTGGACTTATTCCATTTTGACTTGTGACCCGCCCATTTTGCTACTTTTAGTAACTAGTAAGACTCCAATGTAGTGGTATAGGTTTTCTGGAGTTATGTGGAAAAAAGTTATAGTTTCAGTTACACACTGTATCTTTCTCTACAGCAAGAGGACAAGTGGTTTTGACATGGCACCTCCTACTTCTGCAACTTTGCCTGGTGTAGTCGGTTAGTACTTTTTTTCGTAAACTATTATTCTAGTAGCTTTCTCTTGTATGCATATCACATTTTTATATATATATATTTGTGTTGCTTATGTGTTGTTATATTTGTGACTTATAAGTAACCTTTTTCTTCCCTTTGGTTTGTTGGCTTTTGTCATTTTCATTAAAAAACTCTTTTTCTCTCTCTCTTCAGAGTCTCTAACGTTTCAAAAAGTTGCCATTTTCATCCACCAACTTAACCCCGTAAAAAAATTCTGTTTGGAAAAATCAGCAAAAGTTGCCAAACCACAAGGTTGAAAATGACAACTTTTTGAAACGTATGGAGAAAAAATGTTTTTAGATGGAAGTGGCAAAAGTCATGAAACCACATGGACGAAAATGGCTATTAACTCCTTGTTGTATTGTTCAATTGTTGATTTGTTTATTACGAAAACTGAGGACAATTGTTGTGTTGTTGTCTGTTGTGTGTGGTTTTGTTTGTGTTTTTGGGTATTCAATCAATGCTCCTTCAGTTAGCTGGATCTTCAGAAGGCAACTGTTGTCTTTGATTTGGTAGACATGCAATTGTTTCGCGCATCTGCAGTGACGAAATTAATTTCTAATATTAGTACTGAATCATATATAAATCTTGGTAAGGACTAGGTCTATTATCTTTTTTTTTTTTCCTTGTATTTTTCTATAATTGATGCATATCAAAATAAGCTTCTAGACGTATTGTGTTAAAAACTTCAATTAATTTATTTTCTGACTTGGTTGATGAATTTCCCCTTTTTTCCTATGTTTAAAATTAAGCAGGACAAGTGGCAGATGCTCCTCAACCAGTTACTGGAATGTTCCAGAACATGTTCTCTTTTGGAACCGCACAGGTCCTTCTCCTTCTTTTCCAAACATATATTTTTTTTTAGTAAATTACTCTTTTGGTCACCGTGGTTTGAACATTTTAACAATTTCAGTCCAAAAATGATTTTTTTTAACAAAACAAGCATTGTGGTTTAATTTTTATAACTATTCTAGTCCAACTTACTAACTGAGTTAGATTATTCTGTTAGTTCTTAATGAACCAAAGTAACCAAAAGCGTAATTTAGTTCTTTTTAAACAGTTCGACTTCTTAAACTTATGTTAACATTCTTTTTAACCAGTCAAATTGATAAACTTATTTTTTTGACCATTCAACCTATTAAAACGTACTTTTTAAAGCGTTCATATTATTAATCATCTTTTTTACACCATCCGGTTTGCTTAAACGTAATTTTAAACTGTACGTTTTATTTAAAAATCATCATCAAACAGTTTGGCTTATTTAATTGAATGGTTCAAACCAAACGGCTTAAAAACCGTTTAAAGAACGAAAGGTTAGATAAAACATTTAAGTAAGTTGAACGATCCCAAAGGTTAAAAAAACGTATAAATAAACCAAACAACTAAAAAAAAGTAAAAAGAAAAAAATGGTTTCAAAAAATATGTTTAAATAAACCTTACGATTTAATCAAATATGTTTACACGTATTTCTTAAACTGTTTGGTTTCTTTAAAGTCTTTGATTAAAGCTTAAGATAATTTAATCGTCTTTTTTAATTCTTACGGCTTATTTAAAACACGATTAAATTAAATAAGCCGATTGGTTTATTTGAAGACTTTTAAATATACATATCGGATTAAAAAAATGTATAAAGAACTGAACTGTTAAAAAAGATATTTAAATAAGCTAAATGGTTCTGAGGATTTAAAAACATCTAAATAATTCGAACAACAAAAAAAGTTACGAAACACAAACCAACAAAACAGTTTCACATTTTTTTTTCTTATAAAAAGGATTTTAAAAACAAGTAATAAACTCTTTAAAATTTTTGTATAAGAATAAATTACTTTATTGGTCACTAAGGTTTGAACACTTTAACTATTTTGGTTTTTTTATTAGAAACTAACTTAAAAATCTAACTTTGTTAGTTAATTGGACTGAAATAGTTTTGGAAATCAAACCATGGTGCTTGATATGTTAAAAAAATTATTATTGGACTAAAATAGTTAAAATGTTCAATGCACAGTGACCAAAACAGTAGCTTACTCTTCTTTTTGCAAAGATTGTATTTTAAAAAAACTACATGGGCTAAATATGATTACACAACTGTTAGTTTTTTCATAGTAGTTTTTTTTTTTTGTTAAAGCTTCGTGTTTTTTTTTTATTTGGTTTTGAATTTGACTATCTTTAATTAGTTGGGAGGTCTTCCTTTGATGCCAGCTGCGATGACTCAGCAGGTATGTATGCATTGCTCACTTACTCTTTTATTCACAGTATGTTGAATTTTTTTTTTGTAAGACAGTTTTTTGGATTATCTCCTTTTTTTTATAGGCCACGAGGCATGCACGTCGAGTATACGTTGGTGGCTTGCCCCCATTGGCCAACGAACAGGTCTTACATCTACCTTCTTTGTACCACGTCATCAAAATCAGAAGGGGTAATTAAGGGGTGTGTATGGGTCGGTTTTTGGCTAAACCCAAACCCAAAACCGAAATTTCGGTTTTAGTATTTTTAAACCCATTTGGGTTCAGCTATTTGGGTTTTTCGGTTTTTGGTTTGGGTTTGGTTTGGGTTTCGGTTTTTTCGTTTATTGTACTTGGGTTGGGTTTGAAATGATTTTACAACTAAATAAACCTTTAGACAAATAAAAAAGGTCAAATGTTTACTTGATGAAGAGTAAAGATAAGCTTCTCCTATTTATAAAAGGAGACTCTTTTAATGTTTCTTTCATCTTTCAATGTGGGATTAAAACAAAAGTTACATTCTTCTTTTATAAATAGAGTATTTTTCTATTTTTTCATTCAAGTTTCAATGTGGGATCGACATCAAAGCTACCTGATCAATGTTTACTAGTAATCCACAGTTACATTCGGTTTTTTTGGTTTTTATTTTTGGTAAACCCAAACCCGTCGGTTTTTTGGAAAAGTTATACCAAACCCGTCTGTTTTATTTGGGTTTGGTTATTTCGGTTTGAAAATTTTGGTTTGGGTTCGGTTTTTTTGGTTTCATGCACACCCCTCCGGTAATTTAGACCATATTTTTAAAATTTTGTTGTTTGACATATTCCCATTTTGTATTTTCGGGGCAGACTATAGCAGCCTTTTTTAGTCATATTATGACAGCCATAGGAGGAAATTCTGCTGGGCCAGGTTATTTAGTTCCATTATACTTTGATATATTTTAATTTACATCCATTTGCTTCCCTGAGAAAGTTCAATTAAATATCATAATAGCAGGTGATGCAGTGGTGAACGTCTACATAAACCATGAAAAGAAGTTTGCATTTGTAGAGATGAGAACGGTTGAAGAAGCAAGTAACGCAATGGCATTAGACGGGATCATCTTCGAGGCATGCACAACTATCGCAAACCCATCGCTTGTGTGTGTGAATTGTGATAGTATTTGATTTGATTTTGTTTTTCTTTACCAGGGGGTGTCTGTCAGAGTCAGACGACCTACGGATTACAATCCTTCACTAGCTGCAACACTTGGTCCTAGCCAACCGAATCCAAACCTTAATTTAGCTGCTGCTGGGCTTACCCCAGGGTAACTTAAGTTGTTTTTTTTTTATTATTTTTAATATCTTGTAACGGGGGTTTACTCCATCATCCTGAAACTAAATTTTCTATCTTTGGTATAATCAGTGGCATTGGTGGAGCTGAAGGACCTGATCGCGTATTTGTTGGGGGGTTACCATATTACTTCACTGAGGTACAGATAAGGGAGCTTCTAGAATCCTTTGGGTACGTGCTTTAACACTTATAACTATGGTTGCAGTTTTTTTTTTTGTTAGAATGGTTCAATAGATACCTTTTTTTTATGTTTCAGACCTTTGTGTGGGTTTGACCTTGTTAAGGACAGAGATACTGGAAACTCCAAAGGATACGGATTCTGTGTCTATGAGGTAACTTTAATAATTGTTAAGTGGTGGTTATTTCTTGATATGTGTTTCATTACGTTACGTCACACAACTTTTTACATTTAGTTATGGATTAATCACCTAAAAAAAAAATTTGGACAATAAAAAAAAAATGATCAACCACCGAAAACTCGTTATGGATCAATCGATATCCATTTTGCCACCATGCTGTACTTTCTTCAGTTATTTTTTTATATATGTAAATAATAATAATAATGTTATGACTTGTCTTCAGGATCAAGCAGCTACAGATGTTGCCTGTGCTGCATTGAATGGATTAAAAATGGGTGATAAAACACTGACAGTCAGGCGTGCAACCATCAGGTTTGTGTCTATTTTTTATCAACTCATTTTCTTAAATTTGTTCTCTTCATGATTAATATTTGATCTGCCTTCGTCAAAACATGATCCTAAATGGTTTAAAAATGTGAATCATATGGTGTGTGTGTGTGTGTAACTTAAACAGCAGTGGACAGATGAAATCAGAACAGGAGACTATATTAGCCCAAGCACAGCAACATATAGCTCTGCAGGTAACTTAAACATCTTTTAGTTGTTTATTAATATTAATATTTAATATATTAATGTTATCAATATCTGTTTTTGGATTGTAGAAAATGGCCTTACAGGTTGGTGGATTCAATCTTCCCACAATGCCTAAAGGACCTGATGAGGTTGCAACTAAAGTCTTATGCTTAACCGAGGTACTACTACTACACCCAAAAATTGTTCAATTTGCTTCGATCTGTGTATCAAAAGTTGTCCCAAAATGTTTTCATATGCTTAAAACCTCAATTATTATCTATAATTATGGCAATGAAGGTGATAAGCACTGATGAATTGATGGATGATGGTGAATATGAAGAAATATTAGAGGATATGAGGGAAGAAGGACGAAAATTTGGTAAAAACAAAACATTCATGAATGGTTCATAATCTAGTTAATGTTAGAATTAGATTTGTTTGATAAATCATAAAAATCTTTGATGTTTAATTTATGCATCTGTTTACAGGTGATTTGACGAATGTTGTAATCCCTCGGCCGGATCCAAATGGAGAACAAGTTGTTGGTCTTGGGAAGGTATGTATAAACTATAAAAGTCTAACCAATTGAATATTTCATAAAAGCTTTCCACGTCAGTCGTACTGCTGTTAAATACTTGTTTCTAAAATTACTTATTTTAAAGTTGAATATCATCACTTCATCACATGTTGAATGATAACAAGTAGGTGGATTTTAGGAACTTTAATATTCACAGACTAGCTTATTGATGTTTTTCATATTGTTTTTACAAGTTTAGGGGCTTCTGATGAAACAATTTGTCGTGAAAGTCAGAAATTATGTTGCTTACCATATGTTATTCTTAATAAGAAAACGCTTTCTGCATTAAAATTCCACCTTTTGTTACTTTGTATTCGTTGGACATGCTTCATTTTTAGATAGGATTCCTGATTAAAATTCTCTCTAATTCATAAGTAAATAGGTGAAAATCGAACAATTTTGAATTTATTTATACGAAAACAAGTGTTGCATCAGGTATTCTTGGAGTATGATGACCCCTCTGATTGTGCCAAGGCAAAGGATGCTTTGGGTGGGCGGAAGTTCGGAGGAAACGTGGTTACTGCGGTCTACTATCCGGATGATAAATATTTCCTAGGTGAATATGGGGCTTAGTTAAATCTCAATTATTTTTGTTTTCAGAATATAATATATTCTGTTTTAGATGTAATCAATTTAAAAAATGAAACGTTTTCTGCATTTGTTAAAACCAAGGTTTGTTTATATATCTTCTAAACATCTTTAATTTTTGTCGACGGCAATTTTTTTATTTTTTAGTTAAATAGTTTTGCTGGAATAGAATACAAACTATTCAACAGCATTCACAACGAAAGATTCAAATAAATAGTTACTTAGGTAGATTATTGTAAGAAGTCTAATTTTTTTTCTTTTAAACTTGTAATCATCTCAAACAAACTTTGATTAAACTTATTTTAATAGTATTGGAACCGTCTAGTCAAACTTTGCGATCTTAAATTTTAAGGTTTAGTTTTTTGACTTGATTTAGAGTTTAGTTTTTAGTGTGTAGTTTTAGGGTATAATTTTTAGTATTTAACTTTTAAGGTTTAGCTCTTAAAATTTAGGTTTAGGTTTTAGCGTTCAAGGGTTTAGCTTTTAAGCTTAAAAATTATGTATTCATTGTATCTTCTTGTTCGTCATTATTTTTAAGGTTTAGCTATATGGTTTCACTTTAGGGTTTATTATTTAGGTATAGGGTTAGGGATTTGATGAGTCGATTCCAACGCCTCTCTAATAAGTTCAATTAGAATTTGTTTGAGTTGATTTGAGTTTTTTAATATCATTTTTACAGTTCTTAGAATAAGTTTCCGGTAGCATAACTCTACCCTTGATTCCTCAACCCATCCTCGTCCCAATCCTTAATTTGTTTCCTTTTTCACTTCTTTATCCTGTTATCATTTTCTTGTCTTGCATGCCATCAGCAATATATAAATTTTAGGGGCTGTTTGATTTGTCTGACTGAGTATGATCTGACCGACTCAGAAGCTAACCCAGTTAGAAGTTCTGACTGAATCTGCATCTGACTGAAACTTGATTGTTTGATTCGACAGAAGCATGGACTGACCGAGTCATACGCGTCTGACCGAGGTAGTATTTTTTCTAGTTCTGACCGGCGCTGACTCGTGGCTTGGTTGTTGGGTTCTGACCAATTATATCACGTAATAGTTTTTTTTCTACGTTTCAATCTCCACAATCAAACCGTCTATTGAAGCCGCGAAGTGCGGGTAACTTTGCCAGTTTTTATAAAATAGTACTACATCACGATATTAGGGTGGATGGCATGGTAGTTGGGTTCTGGGGCTATTTTCGCGGCAAGTGGGCTACATCGTCACGTAGCTGTGGGTTTCCCCCATTCGATTTGGCCCTCGGCTTTACGTTCACACCCAATCACACTACAACCACTAAGCATAGTCTTATAGACCAACAACACTTATACGTCTATTTGTGTATTAGTACAAAAGTTATATTAATAAATAAAAAACCTAATGTATTTCTACTAAATCAAGATAAACAGTTGTATCGTATATTGTTTAAGTTATAATACATAAAAGGCTAGTCTGCCATGTTATTTAACCCGAAGATAGAGAGTTTTCAATTTAACCATTTTGTCCGTTACATGTATAAATGTATTAACCAAAATCATTTTAGTCTTGAAGACGAGTCAAAATTGGACCTCTATCATGTCAAATTTGTGGGCTAGGGGATTTATGTTGACCGTTTTAAGGGTTGAAATTGATTCAATCCGAACTGACCTATCTTAAATAAGTAACAAAACACGAAGTGCAACTCTTAGCGGGTAGGCCAATTAAAACTGATTGGTCGGCTATTAATATGTCGATTAATGGAATGTAAATGGATAAACATATTGTTGTGTTAAACTTGATTACTATATTATAAAAAATAGGGTAATTATAAAAAATAGGGTCGGTTACAACCCAACCCTAAAGTAACCCGTATAAGATATGGGTTTGACGGGTCACCATTTTACAATCCGGACCGTTTTAGACTCGACCAAAAACCTTATAATTTCCATCTCATGCTTCATGTCGTGTTACAAAGTTCCATCGTAAACAATCCGGGCAGTCATGACCCGAAACACATTGTCGCAATATTTTTAACGTGTTTACATTGCTTCTATCTATTAAAAGTAGACTTTAAAAGCAAAGTAAAATCAACACATAATCATATAAAATAAACATCATATAAACAACAAACACACATTTAATCACATAAACAACCAAAACATATCAAACCAAAAAACACATTTAAACCACACCGTTATGCAAACAGAACCTGTGCACTCGAAGGCGCCAGATCAGCAAACACCTCGGGTGCTTTAACTACTTGCCATTGAACCGAAAAGCTCGAGTTTTTCTCACTTCCATTTGATCTCACAATACAACCAATCGCAACATGAAGGTTTCTTCCCACAACATAAATCTTATTATTACAACTATTTACCGAAAAAGGTTTGCAAATTTGCTCGGGTAACGGAGGCCCGTCAACAGTTGTCCAAGAATCATTGTTCATTTTATACACCTTAAGTTTAGTCCTTTCATGCTCGGTTACAACGAACAAGTGACCATAAATCACAACACTTGAACCGGTCCATCCTTCTCTAAGCCCATCAGCCATGTTTTCCCAATGATCGGTTTTCGGGTCATAAATTTGACCCCTCGGGACCACATAAAAGGGCCAAAACCACCCTTCGGTCACAAGAAGCTTTCCATCAAGAACTGCTGCATCATACGACGCCATACTTGTGTGCATATTAGCAACCGAATGCCAAATCCCTTTCTTCGGGTCCATGACCTCAGCGGAATTAAGCTCAAATAGATTCGTGCTATTCCCACCCGCAACATAAATCTTTCCATATATGACCCCGCTTGCAAAAAACGACCTTGCAGTAATCATCTTCTTCATCACAGTCCAACTATTCTTCTGAACATTAAATTTCATCACCAAATTCAACGGACAATCCGCATCAAAAACAACACCTCCACAAACAAAAAGAGACCCTTCAAACGGGAATGAAACACACCTAAACCCATGTGGACAAACCTTATCAATACAAGGCATTTGAGGAATCGTGTGCCAAGAAAAATGAGTAAGATCAAGAACATGCCATTGAATCTTTCCTGTACATTTATGAAACGCGAATATAAATAACCATGGATCTTGAAATCCCATTTCTTTTCTTCGTGTAAAGAACTGTTGTTTGTTTCCAAATAACTGATACCAACGTTTGCAAACCGTTTTGCCAGCCAAATGGCTCGAGACTGGTAGCCTTAGAAGACAGCTTAAAGCAATATCATCAGGAAGACCGGGAATTAATGGATCCCCTCTAAGAGTTTCCACAAATGGATCCAGTAAGCGCGATTGCATCGAAGCTAGCTTGAATTTAGGAGATAATGTCACCTGTGAATCTCCTAACTTCTGTACTGCTACTTGCTGTGATGAAACCCCAACTCTTTGCATCTTTTTTCACAGATTTAACAACTCAAATCCACAAAATCTTGAAAGTTTTAAACTTTAATCAAGAGCCAGAAATCAAAAGCTTGTAAACCCCAACTCAATTACTAGAATTTGAAAGCGTCAAACCAGAATTCAAATCTGCAAGAACCCTTGACACTTGAGTGTTGTCTTTTTGCAGAATATCAGTTCATATGTCATGTGAAAATATTCAATCACATCAAATTTGATCAAACACACCACATAAACAAAATCCCATCTGCCAAGGTTACCTCAAGATCAGTTGTTGCGTAGAAAAAGCACAAAAATGAAAACTTTTTCATCTCATATCCTCAAAAAGATAACTTTAAATAAAAAATTAAAAAAACAATAACGAATTTCTGAAGCACCCAGTGAAAGAAGCAGAAATTGTGGTTTTATGATATGGGTACAGTTCTAATTCGAACAAAAACATGCTTTAGGTGTTAAACGTCAGAGAAGAAATAAAAATCGATAAAAAAAACTTGGACTTACAGATAAAGATTGCAACTTGAGGTTGGAGATTGATCGAAAAGTGGTGAAGATGATATCTGGTTTGGTGGGGGTGAAACCCTCAAACTCCTTGTAGAAGCAATAATTCCCACGCGCAACACAAGAACGTGGGTAGAAGAAGAGGTCAGATTACGAATGCCTCGGCTGGGGCCAGGCACATAGGGTCATAATCTCAATAAAATAATGATAAAACACTTTAAACTAATATTATTAAATTATTATAAAGGAAAGAGAAAAGATTAGTGTTTAACATATATTGAATGATACCGAGATAAAGATTTTATGGAAAAAATAGAGAAAAAATAATCATGTTATTTTAATATTTTTTTAAAGTACTTATGAGTTAATAAGAAAGAAAAAGATAATGATAAAAGTATAAAAAATATTATTTAAAGTTCTAGTGTCGTGCTCGGTTTTCCCGAGTTCGCGTGGGTTGATAAAAAAAAATGGTTAAATCAGACCCACTGATCGACATACAACACTTCTCGCACAAGGATAAGACGCATGATGCAATCAACTCACTGAGTGCTCATAGCCGGGCGGCAGGAGGACACCCATACTCAAGCATTATACTTAATTCCTTGCTCTCCTCACCTTGATCATTGTTGGTAGTTGGCCATCACAAGATGTCTAGTACCCTCAATAATGTCTCAAGTGAGACTAGAACTTAGGCCATTTTAGAGCTCTATCACCAACTCTTTTTACAACTAGGCCATCTTCTAACGGTTTCGCGTGGATTGATGTGTTAATAGGTAACACCTTTATGTAGGGTGGGTTTAATTCTTGTGGCTTAAGGAGGTTTCATATACTCGAGAAAGATAGATGATATGAATGTTCTCGACGATCATAAATTTGTATTTTACCTTCAATTAAAAAAATTATATTACCTCCTGTAAATAACCAATACTTAACCAATTTTAAAACACAAAATATCCATCATTTTCTACAAAAGTTTTCAACCTCTTTTAAAAAAAATGTTGCACTGTAACCTTTTGTTCTGGTTCATCTGAGTCAAGTGGTGTTGAGTTTTAAAGCCACTTTATTGCCGCTACAACAATAATTCAAGACACGACACACTCAACACAGTGATCCATGGATTGTGATCGAGAAACTACTCATGAGACTCTAATGAATGACTACTTTGTTGACCCAAAATTCAAAGACAAGGTTATTAGAACAAGATTTTGGGATGTCTAATAGTTTATGTATTAGAATTGTAGGAGATATTGTGTGACATTTTGTCTGAATTCCCAAAACATATTTAAAATAAATATTATTTTAATTTAAATACAAAGTAATTTTGTATATATATGTATACGTGTGTAAATATACATAAGAGAACAAGGCAAATGTGTATATATGTGATTATATACATGGTAGAACAACAAGTAACGGGTGACAACAATTGGCAATTTGATGCATTGCCGTAAAAGTTGTAACGCCCCGAATTTTGGATGTTGTAATTACGAGAATTAAATAAACATTCCATCTGTTAAATAGCATCTTTCCGATTGAATTCCAGTATTAAAGAACCTTAGTAATTCTAACGGTACCTTAGTTTAACTCGATGTTAATATGATATAAACGATTTTATTATATTCGTATAAGTATTTAGAAGCGTTTAAGTATATGCGAAATTTTGATTCAAGCAACGGTTCGAAAGATGCACGTAAAACGATGAAGAGTCCGATAGATCCCAAATCTAAGTACCTCCTTAGAAGGTGAAACCAATAGGGTTAGATATGAAATTAAAAATCGTGAATAAAGGCGAAAACCGCGAGCGAAACGGAGTCCGAACGAAGCGGGAAACGTGAAAACAAGTTTAACCAGTCGCGCTGAACCAGACAACGACACGTGTCTGACACGCGTCAGAATTCTTAATGAGTCATAGGTCCACGTGGCATAATCTGGTTGGTCAATTTCCACGTATCAAGGAGGGACACGTGGCGAGTTCTAGCGCAATGACGAGGCGACACGTGGCATCACCGGAGTGGGCAATACCACCACCACCTACGCGCCATGCACCACTGGTAGGGGCGGTAGTGCGTGCCGCAAGTAGCTCCCCAGCATATGTCTATAAATAGCAAGCTCCGGCTCATTTCATTTTGCACCGTTTTCTCTGATCCCGACTTCTCACAAACACCCGTAAACACTCTTAGGATACTAGGGGAGGTTCTACCCGGTTCGGATCATATCGGAGACGCTCGAGGGGACGTTATTGCGCTCACAGAGACGACTAGAGATTCGTTATTCTATATTTGTTTTTACGCCAGTTTTAAGGTGAGTTTTTCGAACCCCCTTTTTAACTGTTTAATGATTTTGGGTCTGGTATGCATACGTAAATCTTTTAAATATTTACGTTATTATGATTATGTTAATGAGATGTTAAACGTATTTTTGGATATAAATATGTAATAATTACAAAGTGTTATTAATATAATCTAATAGGGTTAAATGTTGCGATTATTATAAAGGTAGACTTTTATGTATTGATGATGTGGTGGGCTGGTGGCTGGGTTCGCCCTATATACGCCCTATATATAAGCATCGTCAGTATGATAAAAGTATACCTAAGTTAGACTTATTGATCTATAAAATTATTACTATAGATCTAAGGATATGATTGTAATGATTGATGGTTATTATGAGAATTGATAAACATATTTAGGTTATAAATATGTAGGAGTTGGAATATAGATATGATATTGGTTTGTGACGTTATAGTTTATAGTTTTAAGAGAATATTGGTCTTGCTTTAAGTATTGAGGTTGTCGGGATTATCATGTGTTATGACGAAGGTAGACTTACATGTATTGAAAGTGTGGTGGGCTGGTGGCTGGGTTCGCCCTACATACGCCCTATATATAAACATCGGCAGTATATCCGAGTTAGACTTATGAAAAACTGTCACACCCCCATCTCCACGTATATATACGACAGCGGAAGACTTTGTTAAAACGAGATGGGTGGTGACGTTGGGTAATTGGGTCAGAACACATGATATAGAATACATAAACATCCCATAATGGGTATCAATTACAAATAGAGTACAT
>WOUH02000003.1:5615127-5629189 GCA_009936405.2 Stevia rebaudiana | reverse complement strand
TCATCTTACCCCCCTCAGACCCTACCTTTAGGTGGGATATACTGAGTACGATGATGATGATGATGATGATGATGATGATGATTTAGGAATGATAAATTTTTCTCATTTTTTACCTACTTATCAATTATTTTTTTGCTTTCTTCAGATGACTGTGGTTGAGGCTTATATATGTGGGAAAAAAATTGATCCACCAAACAACACGTCTGAATTACCATCAGTGGTTACATCTCTTCTCATTGAAAGCGTTGCTCAAAACACAACTGGCAGTGTATTTTTACCTGAGGTAATTAAGTTCCTTTTTTTTTTTAATTTTATTTAGAGTACGCCATTATAAGTATTTGTATAGGTTTAATTGTGGTCTTCAACTTATTTTTAGAATCAAAATTTCATCTTTTCATTCTTTTGTGTTGAATAGGGTGGCAAAGACGTTGAGGTTTCTGGATCGCCAACCGAAAAGGCCATTCTTCAATGGGGTGTTAATGCAAGTTGCTCATTCACACACTTTTTTTATAATTTGTTTTTGTTTTTTCTTGTATCTGAATTATTATATTTGTGATAATTACAGCTTGGAATGAATTTTGAAGCTGGGAGGTCAGAGTCTTCAATTATTCATGCATGCCCATTTAACTCTGAGAATAAACGAGGTGGTGTTGTGGTCAAACGGGTAATTGTACAGACTTTGCTATATTTCCTGCAGAAATCAAACTTAAGCAGCAAATATAAATTTCTGAACGTGTTATAACATATATTTGTTTTTTGTTTTTTTAATTTTCAGACTGATTCTCAAGTTCATGTACACTGGAAAGGTGCTGCTGAAATTATTTTAGCTGCATGCACATCATACATGGACAGTAATGAGCAGCTCGTTTCTCTTGATGATGCAAAGGTTTTTAGTTATTTGCAACTTTTTTTGGATTAAAACTTAATTTTCCTCATTTGGAGTTTTTATTTCTGTATATCAAATGATCAATCTCTTTTGGGCTGTTGTTTGATATTATTATTTCTAAAATTGCAGGTGGAATATTTTAAAAAGTCCATTGAAGATATGGCCGCCAGGAGTTTGAGGTGTGTTGCCATTGCCTACCGACCACTGAAAGATGAAACTGTGCCAAATGATGAAGAAGAATTGTCAAATTGGGTTATGCCTGATGATGATCTTGTGTTGCTTGCAATAGTTGGTTTGAAGGTATTCAAAACTTTGATGCTTTACGCCACTTGATCAATCTTTTTCCGTCGGGTGTATTTTTATTTATTACAAAATAAAATTTGTTTGCATTGTAGGATCCTTGTCGGCCAGGTGTCAAAGATGCTGTCCAACTCTGCGTAAAGGCCGGTGTGAAGGTAATTGACATTTTTCTGTCATGTGCAAACCGTTATCAGTTATTTCAATTTAGCGTAAAAAAATAAAAAAAATAAAAATAAAAATTACTTGAATCTATGCAGGTGAGAATGGTTACTGGGGACAATCTGCAAACAGCAAGGGCGATTGCATTAGAATGTGGAATACTTGGGTCAAATGCAGATGCTACCGAGCCAAACCTAATTGAAGGAAAATCATTCCGTGCATTGTCCGAAGCACAGAGACTAGAAGTTGCTGATAAGATATCCGTATGTGATTTTCCAATAATACCCTCTTTTATTTGTTGGTGGTTTAAAATCTTACTTGTGATGCATGGTCAACAGGTGATGGGGCGGTCTTCTCCTAATGATAAGTTGTTACTTGTGCAAGCATTGAGGAAGAGAGGACATGTTGTTGCTGTTACTGGAGATGGAACCAATGACGCCCCTGCTTTACATGAGGTAATAATAATTATAATAATAATAATAATAATAATAGTAATAATAATAATAATCAATATTACTATATGTTTTCCTTTCTTATACCAAATTCAGAATCAAATTTGTTACATAGATTTAACACTTTTTTATTTTTTAAATTGTAGGCTGATATTGGTCTTGCTATGGGGATTCAAGGTACTGAAGTAGCAAAAGAGAGTAGTGACATCATCATTTTGGATGATAATTTTGCTTCAGTTGTAAAGGTGATTAATCATATCTTTTAATTTCTGGTTGTTGGATCAACTGAATTTAACTGTAAAAGTTAATCTGTTTCTCTCCGTACATAACAAACAGGTTGTTAGGTGGGGAAGATCTGTATATGCAAATATACAAAAGTTTATCCAGTTTCAGCTTACCGTGAATGTGGCTGCACTTGTAATTAACGTCGTGGCAGCAGTTTCCTCTGGCGATGTCCCCTTAAACGCAGTGCAGGTATCTCTTATTCTTTTCATTCATACAATTCTGGAGTCAATTTTGTACAAAAATTAACATATTATATTAGAATTTTTTGAATATGTTTGATTTCTGTGTAGCTACTTTGGGTAAACCTGATCATGGATACTCTTGGTGCACTTGCATTAGCCACTGAACCACCCACTGATCACCTCATGGATCGCCTTCCAGTTGGCCGCAGGTTATATTTTTTATTTTATACTTTCAGCTGCTAATTATTACTTGGTATTAATTTTGTTTCTTTTCTCATCAGGGAACCTCTTATTACCAATATCATGTGGAGGAATTTGTTGATACAGGTATTGTATTATTATTATTTTTGTAATTAAATTACGTATTAAAAAGTCTACAACAAATGATAAATATACTTGTATCTATAGGCTATCTATCAAGTAACGGTTCTCCTTGTACTCAATTTTGGAGGCAGAGATATCCTACATTCACAGCATGACCCAAATGAACATGCTACTAAAGAGAAAAATACTCTCATATTTAATGCCTTTGTCTTTGCTCAGGTAATTAATCCGACTTTTACCAGATCTCATGTCTACTATAACAACTCACTAATTATTTTAATCACAGATATTCAATGAGTTTAATGCACGCAAGCCTGATGAAATGAATGTTTTCAAAGGAGTAACTAAAAACCGACTGTTTATGGGAATCGTGGGCTTTACTGTAGTTCTTCAAGTATGATTCTACACACCACTTTTTTTTTTTTTTTCAAAAACGGATGCATTAACTTTATATATAAATAATAATAATACAACAGGTCATAATAATCATGTTTCTCGGGAAATTTACATCAACTGTAAGGCTGAGCTGGAAATTATGGCTGGTCTCTATTGCGATCGGGTTTATCAGGTTAGTTGAATTTTCGAATCGCTTCAGATTAAAAAGATATTTTTCATGTTTTCGCGGTTTCGCCCTCTGATTATCGCTTTTGTCAATTTTAGTTGGCCTCTTGCGGCTGTTGGGAAATTGATACCTGTCTCTGAAAGGCCCTTTGCTGATTATTTTGTTGACATCTTTAAATCTTGCACATGGTGTAAAAATGGAGGTACATATTTTGGATTTAAATGGTTAAAAGGTCAAATGGGTAGAATTTATATTTTCGTTAAGCAATATTAATACATGCATCAGTGACGTTTATTATTGAAATAAAAAAGTCAAGAATTTATTATTAAAAACTGGAAAAAAAGCATACTGGAAAAAAAATATAGTAAGCGCAATAGAAACACGGGTTTGTACCTTCATATACTGCAAATTAAGTTCTTTTGCCCCAACATGTGCATCCATTTCAAAAGCTCGTAAAATTTTCCCATCTAATTAGTAATATATGTTAGATATATCATATATATTTATTACCTTAAAAAATAAAACCTTATCCATATGTTTTGACTTGAACTCCCACCATTGCCTCTATAATTAACAAAAAAAAACAGAGCATTTAAAAACCTTGCATAATAGAACACAATCTAATCTCTTGTTATTTGTTAAACAAATACCAAAACAACACATACCTGACCACCTGTTAAAGTTTTCAAGAACTCAGGAGGCAGGTACAGAGTTCTTTGATCATAATTATCATCTCCAGGTGATCTCTTATTAGCATCCTTGCGATTTCTGATCAAGAAGAAGCTTCAGTAAAGTATTTATGATGCGATATAACAAGAACATGAAGCTGAATTTATTGACTTTTACACTCATAATACGAAGTCAGTCTCGTCTTTAAGTAAGATTTACCATGATTAACCAAGTGCAAGTTGTATATGGCAGCTTGTTTTACCAGAATTTATTAAATAATAATAACTAAAATTGGAGAAATTAAGAGCTTAAAAAATTCTCTTGAGAGCGGCATCTTTTATGGTCATTGGAGATTTGAAACCCACCGGATAGTCTTTAATGGGTACGGATCTGGTTTTGGTTTTGGTTTTGGTTTTAGTTTTAGTTTTAGGTGGAGATGTCTTGAAAACGCGCCAAAATTTGAAGCAAAACCGACCTGCATAAGCAGCAGTAGCAAATGCAATTAGTGTCACATATGGACTCTTCTAATGGAAATTATGAACTCAGAATCCATAGTTTTAAATTAATCTAATGTTGTTAAAAGTAGCATGATCAAAACAACAAACAGCACATGTGCAAGAACACCTAACGAAATTCATAAAATCACTTTGTTGCATCTAATAATCTGATTTGTATAATTGTTATGCAAAACGAAGTCAAATTAAACTTTGTTTGATATATTTTGGCTGCATTTCTGCATTTTCGTGGATTATTTAGCTTCAGTATTACTATTAAAAACTAAATCATTGATCCCAACAGTTGAAACAACAAAATTTAAGAAAAGCAAACATGAAGCAACACAAGCAAGCAATTCTAGTTAATTTCAATGCCCTAAGTTTGAAAATCATCACCTGATCAAGTGCAGTCGGTACAACCTTTGCCCGCCCTCTCAATTCCCCTTTCCTCAACCGGACTTGCAATTCAGTTATACATACACAAATGAACACATGCAATTCCTTAATCGCACACAAACACAAACTTCAACCTGCGCTAAAAACGCTTCAGCATCTTCAGCTAATCGCACACATTTGGCTACTGGGTTCCAATGCCTTCAGCTAATCGCACACATTTGGCTACTGGGTTCCAATGCCTTCTACTCGAAGTCTAAAAATAAATAAAATCGGTAGAGAGAGAAGAAACAAACGAACACAATGCGTGGGTTTGATGTTTGAAAGGATTTAGGGTTTTGATTACCCGCTTGTGTCACCACCATCAGGAAAGCCGTCGTCCCCACAGCTTGCCATCGAGGGAGTGGCTGTTGCCGTTGTTGCAGCACCACCAAATCTCACCACCACCGCCGTGAACCTGCTTCTTCGTGTCTCTAGCTCCCGTTCTCTCTCTCTAGATTTCGATGTTTTCTCAATCTCGAATAGGTTAGATTTCAGGGATCTAGAATTCAAATTTTGAATGGGATCTGGTATTTCAAATGAGGCACTGATTAGGTTAGAGTTCAGGGATTTATGTGTGTATGCATTAAGCACTTGTACGTTGTGTTTAGAGTCTTGCACATGTCTTGAAATTAAGACTTTGGTTTTTCTCTCTCTTATCTCCATATAAAGGTATTAAGATATATATATGTGTGGACCCTCGAGGGGCAAAAGTAAAATTGTACTAGTTTTAACGTTATTACTTATTTTTGTGAAAATAACGTTAAAAGCGTTGGGTTGACGGTTAATCAGGCATCATGAGCCGAAGGTCTCACTTGGAGCAGCCTCTCTATTCCTACGGGGTAGAGCTAAGGCTTGTCTTCATCTTACCCTCCTCAGACTCTACCTTTAGGTGAGATATACTGAGTTAGATAATGATCTACCTTTAGGTGAGATATACTGAGTTAGATAATGATGATGATATGACTGTGGCTGTCTGTCATTATAAACAATGATGTAGCTATACTTATTTTCTTTTTTCTCCTTGGTATATGCATTAGTCATAGTAGTCGGCCCACAATGCCTCTGTTCTATACTAAAATACTATTTCGGATGAATGGGCCATTGAATCTTTGAATTGGCAGTTGTATTGGTACTTGTTAGAATTTGTTGTATTACGCACCCGTATTATGCAAGTTACATCATTTTATATACTTAGATGTCCATATAGAAGGTGTTGTTTTGGCATTCTGAATTATGCGCTTGTCGTGAAGTCATTTATAGTGTTGATTCTGGTACCAAAGAGGCTAAATCAGGTATAGTTTTTTAGAGTTAAATCAGTCTGCAGTCTTTAAAAATGTTTATAGATATTACCCTCTTACAAGTTACATCCTTAAGTCCTTATTGCCTTGTATTCGTGATCAACTAACTATTGGTAGCATTCTTTCTTCCTGATATCATGCACATTTTAAATGAATGAATCTTAAACTTTAAATTGTGTATGACGAATGCTAACTTAGTGCAATTGATTTGCTGTGCAGTTGTGACTGGCAAGCGCGTGACACCATTCTGAATTTTGGTAAACCTGATCTTGATATTAATCCTATATGGAATATTTCAGATTGCCATGTTCTTGGATGCAACCAGCATTGTAACGCACCCGATACTTGTAGGAAAAAACTTTTTGAACTCCATGAGATCTTTAGCAGTTTACCAAGTGTGTCGATGGGGGGTGATATTATCCGTTCCAGTGTAAATCCTGCAGATGATGGTTCCACAACTGGTTTTTGGTTGTTTTCAGATGATGTTTTGATCAATATTTTAACCCCACTTGGTCCTCTTGATCTTCTTAGTGTTTCCTCAACTTGCCGGCATCTAAGATTATTAGCAGCAACAATAATGCCATCTATGAAGCTTAAACTTTACCCCCATCAACAGTCAGCAGTTGAGTGGATGTTGAAACGTGAGCGCGAGCGGGAACTTTATCCAAATCCTATGTACATGAAACTTGAAACCAAAGACGGGTTTGCTATCAATGTAAACACCGTATCTGGACAACTTTCAACGGGCACAGTTCCTATGATTCGCGACTTTGGTGGTGGTATGTTTTGTGATGAACCTGGGTTAGGTAAGACTATAACCGCCTTGTCTCTGATTTTGAAAACTTTAGGAACTCTTGCAGACCCACCACAAGGGGTTGAAATAATCTGGTGTAAACAAAACGATGACCAGAAATGTGGCTATTATGAGCTTGGTGGTGATAGTGTTAGTTGTGGTAGCGCGCACACAACTAAAAATATTTCAGGCGCGCGTGCTAGTCGAAGAGGATTTGGATGTATGGATGACTCTTCTGAGAAGGTAATGACACCAATTTGTACAGATGAATCTACTAGGGTTCAGTGTACGCGAAGCTGGACCAAAGTTAAGAAAAATCTTTTGAATGAATATGAAGAAGAAGAAGGTAATACCTCGGAAAAGAGAAAATTATCTACAACTGGTGATGATTCGCAACAATATGTATATTCAAGAAACTTGAAAAAGAGACATAAAAAGGCTAGTGGAGACTATATGGAAATGTGGGTCCAGTGTGACGCGTGTCGAAAATGGCGGAAACTTGTTGATTCACAATTTACAGATTCTTCGGCTGCGTGGTTTTGTAGTATGAATAGTGATCCTTCTCATCAGACTTGTAAGGCACCCGAAGAATCATGGGACACGCATCACTCTGTGACTTACTTACCTGGATTTTACACCAAAGGAACCGCACAAGGAAAAGAAGAAAATGTTTCGTTTTTTGCTAGTGTTCTTAAGGAGCATTATGCATTGATAAATTTGGAAACTAAAAAGGCGTTACATTGGTTGGTGAAACAAACTCAAGATAAGCTTTCAAAAATGGAGACAACTGGATTGGTCAACCCTTTATCAGGAACTCGAGTATTAGCTACAGGAGAAGTTCGCGGTTTTCATAAAATCTTCAAAGCTTTTGGTTTGGTCAAAAGGGTTGACCAAGGAACAATGAGGTGGCACTACCCTAAAAATCTGGTCAATTTGGCTTTTGATTTGGCTGCCCTTAAAGTTGCTCTCTCTAAGCCGCTTGATTCGGTCAGATTCTATTTATCTCGGGCAACTTTAATTGTGGTTCCTGCAAATCTGGTTGACCATTGGAAGAATCAAATCCAAAAGCATGTGAAATCTGGTCAGTTGCGTGTGTACATATGGGCTGATCATAAGAAGCCTTTGGTGCATAATATTGCATGGGACTATGATGTTGTCATCACTACTTTCAGTCGTTTAAGCGCCGAATGGAGCCCGAAAAAGAGAAGTGTTTTGATGCAAGTTCACTGGCCCAGAGTTGTTTTTGATGAAGGTCACACGCTTGGTTCGAGTTTGAACTTGACCAACAAGTTACAGTTATCGGTCTCTTTAACTGCTTCTAACCGTTGGTTGTTGACGGGGACACCTACTCCCAATACCCCAAATAGTCAACTTTCAAATCTTCAACCGATGCTTAAGTTCCTACGCGATGAAGCATATGGATTGGATCAAAGATCATGGGAATCAGGGATTCTTAGGCCATTTGAGGCCAAAATGGAAGAGGGTCGGGCCCGCTTGTTGCAGTTACTCAGTCGGTGCATGATAAGTGCTAGAAAAAAAGATTTAAAAATGATTCCTCCCTGCATAAAAAAGGTTACTTTTATTAACTTTAACGAAGAACATGCGAGGAGTTATAATGAACTAGTGGTTACGGTGCGGAGGAATATTCTCATGGCTGACTGGAATGATCCGTCTCATGTTGAGAGTTTGTTGAATCCAAAACAATGGAAGTTTAGAAGTACAACAATAAAAAATGTGAGGTTATCTTGTTGTGTTGCTGGACATATTAAAGTTACAGAAGCTGGACAAGATATTCAGGAAACAATGGATATCTTGGTGGAAAATGGGTTGGATCCATCTTCTGATGAATATTCTTTTATAAGATATAACATTTTATTTGGTGGAAACTGTATGAGGTAAGATGCTTCTTTTCCTTAACGCTCATCATATTTAACATAATAAAAGTATTTATCTTGATTGTCAGATGTGAAGAATGGTGTCGCCTACTTGTCATAACGCCATGTAGGCATCTGTTGTGTCTGGATTGTGTGGCTTTAAACAGTGAAAAGTGTACATTTCCTGGATGTGACAATTCATATGAGATGCAAAGTCCAGAAACATCAGCCCGCCCAGAAAACCCTAATCCAAAGTGGCCCGTTCCAAAGGATCTGATTGAATTACAGCCCTCATATAAACAGGCATGCTTCCGTTATTTACAAGTTTATTATTATTCTTACTTATATGATTATCTTCTTTATTGTTCTGAACTATGTAACTTTTACTGTAAGTCTAGGATGACTGGAATCCCGATTGGCAGTCAACATCTAGCAGTAAAGTTTCATATCTTGTGAAGAAATTAAAAGATTTGCAGGAAGCTAATAAAGTAACAGAAAATTGCATCAATGATGGAAAAACGATTGATCAACCTGTTTCTTCCTTTGTAACAAGTGCTAGATCCATCAACAGGTCTGTAGAAAAAGTGCTAATATTTTCTCAGTTTCTTGAGCATATACATGTCATTGAACAACAGGTAATTCTTAACTTCAAATTTTTCATTGTGAAAATTCTTGTAAATAATTTCAAGTTTATTATTCATATTCAGTTGATGGTTGCTGGCATCAAATTCGTGGGAATGTACAGTCCAATGCATTCTGTTAACAAGGTAACAACTATCTGGTTATTTAATTGTTGTTTGTTGATCCATTTATAAATAATCACAACCTGTTATGGATATATTTATTAAATTAAAGAAAAAGTTGTAATGTAGGTGAAATCACTGGCAACCTTCCAGCATGATGATGAATGTATGGCTCTTCTGATGGACGGAAGTGCAGCACTTGGTCTTGATCTGAGTTTTGTGTCACACGTCTTTTTGATGGAGCCCATTTGGGATAAAAGGTATTATTATATCTGTTTCTGTCTGGAATCTATATATATGTATATGTATATACATATACATTTGGGGCATGATTCAATTGAGAACTCCTGTTTTTTGCAATAAGTCGCCAGAACTTGACCTAACGGACTTCAATTGAGCTCATTTCAGCGGCTTTGGAACCGTCTCGTCGAGCCCTAAATAAACCTATTTTGGTTTAGCCAAAAGCCTAAACACTAAACCCTAAGGCTAAACCCTAAAGCTAAACCAAAAAAAACTAAACCCTAAACACTAAACCCTATTTTGTTAACCTTTTTTTTTTTTGCAGATTTAAAAAAAAAAAAAATTTCTTCTGTTTTTTTTTTTTTATTTTTTTTATTAAAAAGTGACGAATTGGATATAAAACCTACCCTATATTTCATAAAAGATAATAATGATTTTTTGTATGGGTTTCTTAAGTTTTCACATTGAAATTGGGTTTCTATTTTATCCATACCCTAGTTACATATATGTAATTATATAAATTGACAAGTAACGTCAGCGTAAATAACTAATTTACATCATTCCAAATTACATATATGTAACAAATGAGTTACTACTAGACAAGCCACAATATCTGAAATTTAAAACTTGATCCTTGTTAACTACATGATATTTATAAAAATATAGTTATTTGTCTGTTATCTCCAATGCTTGTTCAGGTTCCAATTCAACTTGTCTTTTCTTTCAGCTATCTCCTTTTCAAGGCCCCCTGCCTGAAAAAACAATTGCAATGTTGTAATTAAGATATTTTTGCATTAACTAATACATGTTAATTATATATGGTAGATAATCATCTTACACTTGATCAATTACATCAATTGTTAGATAATTCCATATCTGTAATTCTCATCTGTTGTCACACACTTGTTAATGTTAACAACTCTGTCAACATACGGTGAAAACTTCACTAAAGTTTTTCAATGTTCTAGCAATTACTTCCCTTCTCCTCCCTGCATTATAAAATTATAAAACCGCACAATTTTTTTTAATCCTAAATTTCAGTAACTAATCCTGAAATCAAGCTGTTATACTACACTTGTTGACATCTTAAATTATACCAATATTCTGCTTTCAATGAAAACCTAAGCATTGGTTACATATATGAAACCAAACAAACCAATATATATGTAAACGATAATCAGGAATGTATAAAATACATTTTTACCTATATATGTCTCATGGTTACATATGTATAACAATATAATACATAGGCAATCTCATCATAAATAACTAACTGGTGCCAAACCAAGATACATATATTTAAATTGTCAGCAATTATCTGTGTTACAACTACAAAATGTGAGATACCCTAATAATCTTACATACAAGTTACCAAATAACTTACTAACTACAAACAGATTCTTACATATACGAAACCAAAACAAGTCCATACTAAATAAACATTTAACAATATCACCAACAAAAAGATTTGTTAAACTACATTTCTAATAAAATTCACCATCGTAAAAAACAAGAAACATCAAAACAACAAAGCATGAAAAATGATCATAGTGTAATCGTAATAGACTACAAGTCATGAATCTATTTAGCAACTTTTATAATCTTTAATCTTTATTCGTTTTCCAACAATCTATATAGGGTTTCTATTAGAAAACTACATAGAACCAGACGCATTTAGGACAAGGAAAACGATTTTCAATATTATACTGATAATACCCCTAATAAGACCTTTTTTTTTAAATAATTATTTACAGATATGCCATTGGTTATTTATCAACAAAATATCTGGTGGTTTTCTCTAATATTGGATTTTTTTAGGAACCCTCCCCTATACTATATTATTTTCTACAGATATCAATTCTAGCTGTTTATGAATTCTAGCTGGTCCTGGTAAAAGACTTTTATTAAAATTGAAATGGGTCAAAACGGTTTGAAAGTTAAAGGTTGTTATTGTCATAATATAGTATAAAAGAAGTGATGGTTTTGATGTATCTTTTACGAGAAGTAGCATCTTAATGATTATCTTGGAAATTGCCAGCATGGAGGAGCAGGTGATCAGTCGGGCTCACAGAATGGGTGCTACGCGTCCAATTCATGTTGAAACTTTGGTTATGCATGGTACGATTGAAGAGCAGATGTTGAAATTCTTGCAGGTACTTCTTTTATTTATCAACAAATATTTTTATCATGAAAGCTTCATTTTCCTGTGTTTTGTGCTTACCTTAGTTTAAACCTGGGATTGGATAATTTGAAAACCTTTAGTTTTATTTTTCAAAAGGAAGGTTCTATAGCTACTTTTAAAAACAAAAAAAAGCTTCTAAAGAAAATATGTTAAAGAAAATTAATTACCAAAAGTCATAAAATTATCTCAAATGGGTTTCCCTATGGCTGAGGAGAGGAAGGTTCTTTAGGGAACCATAAAAAAAAGGAGATTTGGGGAACACTTGTGGACGATTCATTTTTAGTATAAAAAGATAATCCAGTACAAAAAAAAATTTAATCCAGTACAAAAAAAATAATCCAGTACAAAAAAAATTAATCTAGTACAGAAAAAATAATCCAGTACAAAAAAAAATCAACGGCCCACTAGTGTTCCCCAGTTCCCTCTTTTTTTTGGTTCCCCAATGAACCTTTCTTTGGCTGAGGAGTGTTTAATCTTCCTTTTAGTAGGGTTTCAAAGAAATATAGTACATTCATGTATAAATCTAGTATTTAAGGGAGTAGCAAGTACAGCTCGTTAATTCTACAAATTTTTTTTTTGTAAAAAAAATGGTGTTTTGGTTGCAGGATGCTGCAGAGTGCGGGGAGTTGTTGAAAGAAGAGTGTGTGCATGAGGGTGCTCGAGCTCGACGAACATTGCATGATTTTGCTGAAAGCAATTATTTGGCTCATCTCGGTTTGGTGCGAAAATGCAGTAAAAGTTAAGGTATTTTCAAAACAATAAGTTCTTAAATGATTTTCCATATATGTTTTCAAGCAATTGAATTATCACTGGACTGTGCCTACTCTGTTGCAGGAACTTCAAGAACTGTAAATAACCGATGACTCAGTGGTTTGATTGTAGAGATACTCTTCATTGGGGCACTTCTGGCTGATGATGTTGATGTTGATATATATATATATATTTTTTTTGAAATTATACTTTGCTGATGGATCTGCTGTCTCAATGAATTTATGAAATATCTTGTGTCATGAATTTATGAATATCTTGTGTTTCATGACAAAGTAAAAAAAAAAAAAAAAAACTTGGTCAGAGCTCTGGTGGAAATGGTTTTGCAAAACCTGTTAGTTTTATATGGGTTAATTCGCAAATGTTTTGAGATAAGCACATGAACTTGAGTGTGTTTATGGGCTATTATTTTCCCACTATTGACTTGTTCAATTGATATGACTTACAAATGGTGGATATGCTTAAGTGGTTTATTCATAATGACTTTACACAAAAAAAAAAGTTCTTTGAAACTATTTTTAAAGAAAGATTTTTATACGAAACACTTAATTTAAAGTAGTTAAAAAAATTTTAATTTATCAAATCTAGTGTTGATTGAACAAACTTCTTGATCGGGTGTATATAAAAATAATTAGTTTAAATCCCGTGTGATACGGTTTGGGTTATGAATTATACTTAATTTCAAAGTGTATAAAAGAATTATTACTTGAACGGAAGTTACATAATACATTAATTCTGAATGTACACGTGTCATTCATTAATGTTGAATATGTACATAATATTACATTTTATAATGAAAGAGATAAATATTACATGTTCTATTTACAAATGTATAGTTACAAATTCAAATTACAAATTTCTAAACAACCAACTTACTTATAAAGAAAAAGCTCTTAGTACATAAGTTTGGCACATGCATGTTATTTATACTATTGACCTGTCAACTGACTTACGAACGAACCAACAGATTTATTATTATTTTGTGATTTTCATTTAGTAACTATTTAATGTCGTTTATTAGATATGATTTCATATAAAATTAGAATGAATATATATATACTAGGTTAGAATTCCGTGTAACAGTTAAAAAATTAAAATATCGAATAATTTGTAATTAAGTTTGGGTGAATTTTTCACTGCTTGTTAAACGTTGAGATTGTAGGAGAGCAATTGTCACAAGCAAGCCAAAAATGTTCTGTCAGTTCACTTAAAACTCAATGATCCAAATCTTTTGAAAAAACTTAAAAAAAATGCTCTGGATGTTTTCAATGGGTGAGCATGGGTCGGGTTGGGTCGGGTTTTGGCTAAACCCAAACCCAAACCCAAACCCAAACTTCGAGTTTTAGAATTTTTAAACCCAAACCCGTTTGGGTTTTTCGGGTTTCGAGTTGGGTTCGGGTTGGGTTTGGGTATATT
>WOUH02000003.1:5604886-5615027 GCA_009936405.2 Stevia rebaudiana | reverse complement strand
GCGGTTCCGGTTTTTCATATGGTGGAACCGGTTCCGGTTTGGAACCGGTTTGTGGGTGGAACCGGTCGACGAGAAACGGGTGCCGTGTGGAACCGGTTTGGAACCGGTTCACAAAAAAAAACCGATTTGTACACCTCTAGGTCCAACAATCTCCCACTTACACAAGATCCAACATATATCATTGTAGACAGTAGTGGACGTCTAGCAATATCTCACAAATGATACAATATTTTACATCATTCTCAACAACCGTTTAATTAAATCATTAGTTTGACAATGGTGTATAGTAATATATCAATTATCCCTATGTAGCAGATATCCAGTTGAACATGAGACATGTATTTACATCAATTTCATATGTTGTTCAACCATTTTGTTTCTCGTTCAAGATTCAACGTGATCTATGTCAAGCGTTAGTTTGAGTATGATTATGCTTTTAAATCTACTTGAATCAATAAGGGAAGGTTCATTTAAGAATTAGTTCATCACGTGAGAACCAAAAAATCACACTTAAGTTTTCTTTATACATTCTTATTTCTTATCACGGTATTATTTTTTTAAATGAATTACGCCATAGAATCACGAACTTTTTTTTATCTTTAGTACGAGTATAATAAAACTACATTAAAAAATCACGTCGTAAATTGTTCGATGCTATACATATGCAGTATGATGGTAATTTACAAATTATAGTCCTTTGAATTCATATTTGTGTTTCCTAAAAGGATGTATCCGGTTTTATTCTTCGTTATTTTCATCTATCTATGTATACTGCATATACAGTATGACATATTATAGTCATACTACACATATGCAACATGATGATAATTTACATAGTTTAGTACTTTAAACTAGTTTACGTGCTTCTTTAAGTATTTCATCGGTATTTATTTTTATTTATCTATTTATTTATACTACAAGTATAACGCATATATTTAATACTAAACAACTTACGAGGTTGTTATTTTTAATATGACTTCATAATACTCGTATTATAGATACAAAAACTTGTAATTCAATTATGTAAACCCCTTTAAAATTTAAAAAAAGTATGTAGATATGAGAAATGTTTAAAGTTAACTTAAGTGATGTTTTTTAATTCTCGTACAAAAGTTTACTCTCATGAACCCTACGAAAATAGTATACCAATGATCTTCTGTCCTAGTGGTTGGAATGAGGTGCCTAAGATATTTTCATATGAAAAGGTATTACTCAAGACCACTCGACATAGGTTTAAAACACCAGAGTGAGCAAGGGGGTTTTATCCTAGAGTTCCCCCTTCTGAAATGGTTGAACCACTCAACCTAGGTTTAAAAAGGTAAGAGATTTGGTCTTTGTGCTGCTGTTAAAATTTAAATCAATAATAAATCAATGATAATAATAAATAAAGGAGAAAAGGAAAATGTGAATATGATAAATTAAGAGGTTAAGTTATGACAAGGGGTGTCTTCAACCTAGTACCAAACCATGCTAGTGTTTTTAACAATCAACGGATGAGATCGAATGATGAAACAAATGAACGACTGTAAATATTATGAGATAATAGATATAGTTTGCAACCCCCTGATCTTCAACATATGCGCCTCTCTTCCTCCCTCTTTCTCTAACCCTTCTCTCTCTCAATCCCCCCTTCTTTCGATCTTCGTCTTCTCCAGCCCCCATACCGTACCTGCAATCTCCACTCAAAACTTTCTTATTTCAACCCTAATCTTTCTCAGGTATTCCCCTTTACTTCCCTCACATCTCACTTTATTTGTCAGTCGCTTTTTATTATTATCATCTTATGTTATCACATCGTTAACTCTCAATTGGATTGTGTTATGTTGTTCATCCCTTCGTCTTAAAACTCACTTAATCTATGCTGGATTGGTTTCATTATAATTGCGTTGTTTAAGATTTACGAATTTAGGGTTTGACTTTTTATTTGGTTTTGGTCGTCGTCAGTTTGTTAATTGTTTATTGTTGATTTAAATTCAGGATTTTTGGTTAACTATGAATTTGATTTCAGTTCAGGGTATCCAGATTTGATGTGTTTGGCTCGTTTACAAACCAAACCAAGCTGAGTCGACTCGTTTATCGCAATGAGCTGAGTTGATCCAGCCTGCGAACCCACTTGTATATTTAAAAAAAAAAAATTGATTTTGATATATTTTACATTATATGTGTATAACAACAAAAAATGATACTTTTTGTATTTGTTTATCTTAAATCGTAGAACCAATACGAGAAAGATATTACATGAATTATAATTCATCTTTTGTATTTTTAGTTTTCGTTTTTCATTTGAGAATGTGAAAATGACCATAGAACTATTGTGTATTTGGATATAAGGCTGATAATGAAATTTAAACTGATATAATATGTTATAATTTATATAAATTATAATTTAGGCTTTAATTTAAATGAGCTGAGCAAGCTGCAAGCCAATGAGCCAGCTAATGAGCGAGCCACGAGCCAAGCTCACATTGGCTCGTTTACAAACGAATGAGTTAGATTCTTTTTCAAAATCTTATAGAAGTTGAATTTTACCAGTAAATTTGGTTTGTGATAACTTTGTAGAAATGTAACCAAATGTTCCAATTAAGTCCCTTAAAGTTTTTTGTCCTTCTAAAGTGACTTATCTTTCACTAAGTGTTTCAATTATAAGTAATTTTTTTATAAAAATTAAATAATTTTGAAATTGATTTTGGCAAATGAAACATATATGGATATTTGTTACTAATTAATGAATATTTATTCTTAATTTGACTTAAAATTTTCAATTATGAGACTTCATGAACTCGTTTTTCTCACAATTGCTTCAAAATTCAAGTTAATTAAAAAAAGTTCTCACTTATTTTAAATTAATATTTATATATGTTTTATATGCCCCCAATCAATTTTAAAAAACTTAAACAATTTTTAAAAAATTACATAGGATTCGAACACCTAATGAAAGTTGAGTGTCTCTAAAAAGACAACCAAACTTTGAGTGATTTAATTGGAACAGTTGACAAACTTGATTACATTTCTTTGGCATTTTCCCTTAATTTTATTAGCAGAGTTTAACTTCCATATGGTGTTAGTTACAGAGATGGCAATAGTTGTATCAAAGAAAATGATTGCAATCTGCCAATACGGAGGCGATTTTCAAACCCTTGATGACGGGTGTCTGAATTATACTGGCGGGGAAGCTTATGCGGTTGATCTTGATGAGAATATGCAGTTGAGTGGATTCAAACAAGAAATCGCTGAAACAATTGATTCAACCGTCGATGGTATGATTATCAAATACTTCTTGCCTGCAAACAAGAAGAATCTTATTACTGTTTCTAAAGATAAAGATTTTCAAAGAATGGTGAATTATTACAAAGAAGCTGATCAACTTGAGGTTTTTATTATGAAAGAACCTCCTCCTGGTAAAAATGTGAAGAAAAAGCAACCTGCTCGTAGGTAAATCATATTATTTCATTTTTCATTATTGCATTTTCAAACTATGTGATTTTATAATATTACATATGTTGTTATTTATCGTGCCATCATTTCTTTTCTATTGGTACTCCTTTATCTCTATCAATGTTTTCAGAACCGGATTGGACAACGAACCAGTTATCTTATTACAGAACCATATGACGTCATAAATAATAGAAAAATTATATACATATATATATAGGGTGTGTATTATGTGAACATGATCTTATAGAGTTAACCAAAAACTCAATCTGGTCCCTCTATTTTGAAAAGGTACACGTGTGTTACTTCTTTCGAAAAGCAACACTTGTGTTACTTTCCAAACGGATGACCCAGATTGCAAAATGAAGGATCCAGATTAAGGTTTTTGGTTAACACTTTTAGATCAGGTTCACATAATACACGTCTCCTATATATATATATATATATATAATTCACAACAAAACATTAAAATACAATATATTGTGGTGTGAATTTACGATTTAAGTGAACTATAAACACTTAATAAGTAAAATATGGATCATGGAATACTATATGTCTATATTAATAAGAATACGAGATTTTAAAAGTTTTTTTTTTAAATCTATTCTGACCACCTGGTCCAGTTCATCGTTCATCGATCCGACCAATAACCAGCCGGTTCAAATGGAAACAACCCAAATAGGCATATCCGTACCGGTCTATGCCCGGTTCCCGATCCGACCTGCTGGTACGGTCCGGTTTAAAAAACACTGATTCCTATATACCTAAAACAGTCTCTTTTGTCTTTGTTTGACAATTGTTTGTTTGTTTGCTTGTTATCGTTCCAATTTAACTGATTGGATTAACAATAATTTGATTTTTTGTTATTTTGCAAGACCACAGAAAGCACCACAAAACACAGAAACAACCGCGGTTGTTCAAGCCACCTCCGCACCTGCTCCTATATCCAGCCTCGCTCCTACACCAACTAACGCGATAGCTCTAAACGAGCAAGTCGACATTGTAACAACCAATGAAATCACTCCAACCGCGCTTCCAATCTCCTCAGACCCGTTCCCTATGGCTGTACTCGATACTAACCAACGCGTAGCTGCAAAACAATGGGAGAATCTTATAACTGGCGTAGGCCAAAGATTCCACTCCTTAGCTGAATTCAGAGAGGCGTTAAGGAAATACTCAATCGCACACGCGTTCAATTTCGTGTACAAAAAGAACGAACATCAACGCGTAACTGTCAAATGCAAAGCTGAAGGTTGCCCGTGGCGTATTCATGCTTCAAAACTTTCAACCACTCAATTAGTTTGTATTAAAACTATGAGACCGGTTCATAACTGTCAAGAAGTTATAGCAAAAGCTCCATTTCGAGCTAAAAGAAGTTGGGTTGGGAATTTAATTAAAGAAAAAGTTAAAGAATCTCCCAAAATTAAACCTAAAGACATTGCTACGGAGCTTAAACGCGATTACGGGATTGATTTGAATTATTCACAAGCGAGGCGCGCTAAAGAATACGCGCGAGAACAGCTTTTGGGATCGTACAAAGACGCATACAGCGAGTTACCGTTCTTTTGTGAAAAAATAATGGACACGAATCCCGGGAGTCTCGCGAGTTTTAATACGAAAGAGGACTCGAGTTTTCATCGGTTGTTTGTTTGTTTTCATGCTTCGGTATCGGGTTTTTTACAAGGTTGTCGACCGCTTCTTTTCCTCGACAGTACACCGTTAAACTCGCGGTACCAAGGCATGTTGTTGACCGCAACCGCAGCCGATGGTGATGACGGAGCGTTTCCGGTGGCTTTCGCGGTTGTCGACGAGGAAAATGATGATAACTGGCATTGGTTCTTGACCCAACTCAAACCCATGGTTACACCACCCGGTACCCCGGGTCAAATCACTTTTGTAGCCGATTTCCAAAAGGGTATACGCGAGTCGTTAAGGGAAATATTCGGCAGCGAGTGTTATCACGCGTATTGCCTCGGGTATTTAGCTGAAAAACTTAATAAAGATTTAACGGGTCATTTTTCGCACGATGCGAGACGTCTCATGGTTGAAGATCTTTACGCAGCCGCACACGCGCCTAAACTCGAGGCGTTTGAAAAGTGTACCGAAGACATTAAAGCTATCTCACCCGAAGCTTACAACTGGGTTATAACTAGCGAACCCGACCATTGGGCTAATGCGTTTTTTGGCGGTTTGAGGTATAACCATATGACATCTAATTTCGGTCACCTTTTTTACTCATGGGTTTCAGAAGCAAACGAGTTACCGATAACACAAATGATTGACGAGTTAAGAGGGAAGATGATGCAATTGATTTACACGCGAAGAGTTGAATCGAGTCAATGGATGACTCGGTTAACACCCATAATGGAAGAAAAGCTAAAGAATGAAATGATAAAAGCGCGATCGGTTCAAGTGTTGAGAACACATGGAAGCAAATTCGAAGTTAGATATGGTGAAATGATTGAGATAGTTGATATTGAGAATTGGGATTGTAGTTGTAAAGGGTGGTTGCTTACGGGTTTGCCGTGTTGTCATGCGATTGCGGTTTTGGATCAGTATGGTCGGAGTCCGTACGACCATTGTTCTAGATACTTTCATATCGAGACCTATCAGTTAACTTATGCTGAGTCGATTCACCCTATACCGAATGTTGAACGGTTAGCTGATATTGAAACTGATGACGTTGCGGTTCTTGTGACCCCACCGCCTACTATGCGCACACCGGGTCGGACCAAGATTAGGAAGGTCACACCGGGTCGGATCGGACCGTCTGACTTTCTTAAAAGGCAACTTCAATGTGGCAAGTGTAAAGGACTCGGTCACAATAAGAGATCATGCAAGTAAGTTTTTTTTTTTTAAATAAAATAACTAGAGTTATTTTAGATGTTTTGGAGGTGACTAATTGGTGGACCCAACCATGTCATCTTTGTACCATGGTCGGGTTGACCTGAAATGCAGCTTTTCACATAAAAAGTTTAAAAGTTTGTGTATCACAATATTACATATGATTACAGATTTGAAACTTTTTTGATTGATATGTTATTTTTTTAATAAAAAAATTTAATTAGGTTTTATTAGAGCATTCACATCCCATTCTCTAAAAAATATGTGAGGATAATCTATATATTTTTTAGATTGGTTAAAAGTGGTTGTGAGTGGAAGAGGGATAGAAACAAATAATAAATCTCTATATACAGAGGAAACACTGTTCATTTCACTGAATATTAGAGAGAAAAAAATAATGATAAATGTATTAAAAGTATTATTTAATTGAAAAGGAGAGAGAAATGTAATGATAAAGGTATAAAAATTATTATTTAATTGAATAGAAAAGAGAAAAGGTAGTGATAAAGGTATAAAAAGTATCATTTAATTGAAGTGAAAAATGTAATTATTTTTTGTGAATTATAGAGATAGAGAATGGGATCTAAATAAAATGTAACCCAAGTTGAGTTATTTATAAGTTAAACCTGTCACCTCTAATTATTTTTATGGTTGGTTACGTGTTTGTTCCTGTAGGGAGACTGATGGCCAGTATGCTGCAAACGATCAAATATAATAATGGTCAAAGATTTGGGATTTTTGGTTGCAATCTTTTTAGCTTATTTTCTGTCTAATGTAAATGCTGATAGTCATGGCTTTGTTTTTGTTATTAAAGAGAATTAAAATTAATGTTTTCCTGCCTCATGTTGGTAGGTAGGTAGTTGGTTTTGAGATTTAATGTTTTCCTAATCATAATTTTAGTTGAATTTTAATTAGATGAACAAACACAAGTGTCAAATTATTTATAACTAATACAGTTCTACCTAAACCTTATCTTCCTCCTGAATCTCCTTATAAACATAACCCTTGGCAAAAATCACATAAAAAACCAAACTAATCCCACTCAAACAAGCCAAAACCCAGTAGAAGTAATCAAGGTGTGCTTTGTTTATATTATCCCCCTTCAACCATTCGTTACCATGTCGCGCGGTAATCGTTTGTGTCACGGATATCAACGCGCTGCTAATAAAACTTCCTACCCCGATCACGCTCAAATACGCAGCAGCCCCCATGCTCCTCATCTCATCTGGAACTTGGTCGTAGAACAACTCTTGTAATCCCACGATCGTAAACACATCTGAGACACCCATTAGGACGTACTGTGGCACGAGCCACCATACACTCATTGGAAGTATTAATTTCGGGTTGTCCATTAATCCATGTTGTGTTGCGATTCTAACCCTTTTTGATTCGATTAAGGCTGATATGACCATTGTCAAGATCGAGAAGAATATCCCAAACCCGATTCGTTGGAGGATTGTGATTCCAGCGCGGTGGCCAGTGAGGTGTCTTGCAGTGGGGATGAGTAGGCGTTCGTAGAGGGGGACAACGGTTAGGATGGTTAGGCCTGGGAGGACTTGAAGAGACGCAGGTGGGAGTTGGAAGTTGCTGGACCCGATTGTGCGGATTAATGTGCTGGCTTGTTTTGTGTAGAAGGTGCCGAGTTGGGCTATGACCACCGCAAACATCAAGCAAGATAACCATATTGGGATTAGCCGTAAGAGGAGTTTCACTTGTTCCACCTCATTCACACTACAAAGTCTCCAATAGTTAGCTTTCCCAGACGAAATGTCTGTTTTATCTATAATTGCTGCTTTGTCCAAAAACCTGTCAATTATTTTACGTATAAAACAATAATTGTATGTTGTGAAAGTACAATGATATATAGTATATCAGTGCCAAAATACCTGAATTGGTTTGTACGAGCCAAGGGTTGAACCATACTACCACCATTTCCTTGTGCCTCAACACACATACTCCAACCGTCATCCAGTAACAACCGTCGCTTTCTAAAAGCCGCGACTATCACCTGGGCCACTTTTGTAAGTGGGCTACCCACGGGAACCTCCCGTCGGTAGATACTTTTCCTAGATAAAAACAAAGCGAGTGCAAACACAACAACTATCGCGGGTATGGCAAAACCCCAACCCCATCCAATGTTGTCTTGAACGTAAATGACAACAAGTATAGAGGTCGTGGCACCGAGCACAATCCCTAAGTACCACCAGTTGAAAAATGAACTCTTGGCGGCTTTCTCCTCCGGTAGATGGCTATCAAATTGGTCTGCGGCGAAGGTCTGGATACAAGGGCGGTGACCGCCCTCTCCGATGATGATTACATAAAGTGCCACAAAAAAAGGTAGTTGACGATGGTTCAATGGGATTGCTTCTACGGATATGATTAAAAGCACCAATCCCTGTTACCAAAGTATATTTATTAGTTGCATTTAAACAAATTTTTAAGTCTAGTAACTTCCTTACAAAGTGCACCATATCAGAGAACAAAGACACATAGTTACTAATTGCACCCGCACTGTCCCTTATTTTTGTAAAGGAATGTTGTTGATACACCACATTCTACATGATATTTAATCATAAAAATAAATAAATAAATAAATAAATAAATGAATAAATAAATAAATAAATAAATAAATGAGGATTATGTGTGTTTTGATAAGGGTATAATAATGTGTGGGTGGTTAACAATATAAGTATCTTTTATTTAACTGCAATTAACTTTTTTGTATGGTCTTTTTAATATTATTACACCATAAATTCAGTTATTATTTTAAAAACATAATTGAATCATGTCTGGATTAAGCATAGCCAAAATTATATAATGAGAATGATAAAAGTTAAATATAATAATAATAATAATTATTATTATTAATATTGTTATTATTATTATTATTATTATGGGTTGCGTATACAAATTATCACACAACATGTAATAAATGATAATAACAAATTCTAAGTTAATGTAAGCTAACACTTGTTTATAATTCCACATAGACATAATTACACATATTACACGCACGTCATATTAAGATTTTCTTTTTCTTTTTTCATCAATTTTTAGAGAATAAAATACAACAAAACTATACTCAAATTAGAAAGTACAAGATGCATTGTTTATGATTTATACTTTTTAGACAATTACATAAATCAGTCTTTTGATTTATATGAATTTACACGTATATAGATATACACATGCGTGTATGTGTATAATTAGACACAACTAGTTGTTACGATTATTTATACGTGTCGCTGTCATATTGCTTCTTACGTTTTGTTTTTTACAAACTCACTTTGCATTATAACTTGTAAGCATTATAACTTGTAAGAGTGTATGTGTGTGTATATATATACATGTGAAATAATATATTCCAACTTAAAGATATAGAGGTGAACCTCATATAGTAAATTCTGATCAGAACAAACAAATGACGTGTGATGGATATATAAAAATAGCTATTTAAAGTTCTTAGTTTGAGTATATCCTACAAATTCCTCACATACCCACACACAAATATATATTTCCAAAACTAGTTTTTCCTTGTGAAGCTAAGAGTTTAAGATGATGCGAGATGCGTATTTTAAAGTTGGTATATGTGGGATGGGGTAGCCGGCTAACCTTTTTCGGAGGTCCTACCGCGAAATACAAGATGAGGGCCCCAATATGTTACATATGTAACGACTTTCTTCAAAAAAAAATTTGTTTTTTTATTTTTTAAATAATATCTACATTAAATTACGGTAACGACTGGCCATTTTCCGGCAGTCAACCGATCAATTTCCGACCTTTGACTGTTTGTAAACTAACGGTACGCCACCTGTAATTCAATATTTATGTAAATTAAATATTATCATTGTATTCTACTCTAAAT
>WOUH02000003.1:5586944-5604786 GCA_009936405.2 Stevia rebaudiana | reverse complement strand
GACATTGATTGAAATTTTCTTCATAAATCTTGTTTGTTCTTCGTTATTTCAATATGAATTAGCTTAGATCAATCGTTAAGATAATCTCCGATCCCAACAGTATTACTGATGCACCTACAATGGAAGCAATCAAGTAAAGTGAAGTGCTGATGTTGAAATCACTATTACTCACATTGTAAAGATTCAAGATAAAGTCAAGAGTAATGATGATGACCAAATCAGTATTACTGACACGGGAATTTGCATTATTGACAAAGGACAGAGTAATACTGATAAAGTAATCTCCATTGTTGATGGTGTAACCAAAGATTAATACTTAGAGTTACTTATTACTTATCAGTATTGAGCATTGCTGAAGAGTAAGTCCTTCAATGCTGACATGCTCAATGGAACTACAGATAACCAAAGACTGAAAGCTGTCAAGAACTCAGAATGAGGTCAAGAGGAATACTGACGCTGTACATAAGCAATACCGCTGAAGAAACAAGATTGCTGATGAAGAAACCTCGTTGATATATTTCATAATACTGACAGTTAAGTGTTAATCTAACACTTGGATGTGAGTATTGAGTATTGATGACTAGCAACTATCCATTGCTGATGTTCTGAACAATGCTGATTATTCTATAACAACTGCTGATTAAGTCAATCCCATTGCTGATGCACAACTTACAAGTACTGACATTCAAATATCAGTACTGATGGGTTATTGACTTAGAGATTTATTGAGTAATGCCAAAAGTAAATGGCATTACTGATGAACAAAAGTTGCATTGCTGACGATGAAAAAGCATACTGCTGATGAAGAAATGGTCTGATGCTGATGTACAAGACTTGGTTTAGTTTCTTCATAAAAATATTGTTTCTAACATCAGTTATGACGTGTATAACCGATGTAACGTTAAGTCGTGTTTCTGTTAGCGCTAATCCGTTAGAGTAGTTAGGTTAGATTGATATTGCCTATAAATAGGCTTGTAACAGAATTAGTGCATACGCTTTGAATACGCTTATACACACACACTTTTACACGAACAAACAGTTGTAATTATGTGGTTATTGAGATCAATCAAATCAACTGCTTTGAATATTCATATCATCTGTTCATTTACTGTTTCGTTAATTATGTCTTGAATATTAAATACATGTTGTGACTGTTTGTTCCTTGGGATTAAATTCATTTCATACTTAGATTGAATCAATTGTCTATTTCCGCCTTGCGATTAATTGAAATAATGACTTATTGATCAGATCTTTGATTCTGACAGGCAGGCTTCATCACCATCTTCCCGGGAATCACACGCGCATCTAGGAAGAAATACTTATGACGCCACTGCTTGTCCTTGACGCTAGAGGGAACCTTATAAACCATGGACTTCCCCCCGCGTTTATCAAAAGAATACCAATCATCTTTCTTCGTAACCTGGAAAAAGGCCCTGAAAGAAGCGGACCGGGAGCCAACTTCAAACTATGCATAACATGGTAGACCTTTGTTAAACCCAGGGGTGCATCTGAGAAATGGGAAGTCGGTAGCCCTCCAAAAGATGTAACCAAAGGTGGGAAAATCTGAAAAAATCGGCATACAAGCATATTTTGCCTTCCGAAACATCCAAAGAGGATGATGAAGGTCTGGGTAATTCCGGCCTCCAATCAAAGGGAATACGAAAGGTAGACAGAAATTTCTCTAAATTCCAAGGTGTCCACTTTTTTCGTGGTTACGCGCGCTAGGGGTGAGCACGGTTCGGTTCGATTATTGCCTAAAACCGTAACCGTAACCGAAATATTCGGTTATTAGTTTTAATAACCGTTCGGTTTCGGTTTTTTGGTTTTCGGTTATATTATCGGTTTCGGTTCGGTTTTCAGTTATTTTCGGTTTATTTGTATATTCTTTTTTTTTTTTTTAAGTAACAAAGCGTCAAAAATGCAAACACCTAGATTATAAATAGATAATTCATGAAGTGATTTATGAGATGATATGAATCATTAGTAGCGAAACATATTTCGCCTTTGTAAATTAAACCGTTTTCAATAATTTAACATACTTAATACATAAAAGTTGATGTATGAATATACTAGTATAATTACAAAACATGTAAGAACTATTTAATCTTGATATATAAATTTTTAAGAGATTAGTCTATACAATACATACTATTAAGAAAATAAAAATACTAATATATATATATATACATAAACGCATATTAAATTTATATTAACACAAGTATATTTATAAAAATATTATAAAAATTAGATGATTCGGTTCGGTTCGGTTATTTCGGTTTTTTTAAAAGGAATAACCGAAACCGAAACATTCTGAACCGAATGTTTCGGTTTTTTCGGTTCGGTTATCTTTTGTTTTTCTGTTCGGTTCGGTTTTTTCGCCATCAAGGGGGCGCGCTTGGTTTTATCAGAAGACGAAGCGGTCACCATAGTTATCACAAAGCAAATAGAATGCGAGCAAAAAGAAAGGGAGACGTGGGCGGGAAAACATAAGTCACATCATCAAATGGCGCAACCGCCATCCCTGTCAAATCAGGAATGCGCAATAATCCAAGGAAATCGGATCTTGACAACCGTGCATTTTAAAATATATATATATATACACACACGGGATAAATAATATGACAACCCTCTCGAGTTGAGAAAACCCCGAAAACCCACTCTTTATAACATATGTTAAAACGACTTTTTTTCGAATTTTAATTTTTACAACTTCATATTTTTTATATAAATTATACATTAAAATCTAAGACTTTTGGTGAAAAAGATATAAAAAAGCGGCGAGTATGTTTTGTTAAATATTTTTTTCAAATTTCAGAAATTGTAAAATATGTAAATGTTACATATGTTACAATTTTTTTCGCTGAAATTTAAAAAAAATGGTTTTTTTATTTTATTTTAGGGGTATTTTTAAAAAAAGTACTCGATGCTTTTTTTTATTTATAAAAAGTGACGAAAATGCATTTAAAAATTACTCTTTTTTAAAAAAATAATAATTTTTTACCTTAGAGTTTTTGAGAGTTCTTTAGAGTTTCTTGTGTTTTCTGTACTCGAGAGGGTTTTCATATTATATTTACACTATGTACACATATAATAAATAAATAAATAAATAATACATGTGCGTTAAAATAATACACAACTTTTATTCGAAATTGTTCAGATAAATCGCAGATCATACTAACGATTCACCTAAAAAACTTGGGGGACTTGTTAGGTTAACCCTAAAAAGGCCTAAACCCAAAACTCAATCCAAATAGCCCAACAAAACGGGCTTAATTGCACCAAATGGGCGTAACACAAGAAGGCCCGTGTAACAAATCGGACCCATTCCGTTGGGTTAGTTACTAAAAAAGGACCCACATATCACCCATCTTTGATCGTTGGATCAGATTAAGGCCCATAAACGCCCTCACGGGGCCCCACAAATGGTCACACTTTCCATTTGCGGAAACTTACGAGCACAATCCTATAAATATGAGGGAATTTCCTCCATAAAAGGTAATGTGAAATCTATCACCAAAACTTACTAAATACCATTGATTACATCACCGATCACACACTTAATCTCACGCTGGAGGGTTATCACAATGACAAATTCCTCCTTGTGGTGCCTTAACAGTGTTTTTCTAGTGCATATAGCGGAGCTCGGATTGGATACCACAGCCGGATAAGTTGATAACCTACATGCAGTTGATCTATCGCTATATGTTTCCAACTGATTTTAGTTCAGGTAGCGACACCAGATATTTTTTCTTTCCCCACCGGCCCCCACTCGTTATATCTGCCGCTAACGCTGCGGGGAGCACAATCTATGCTGAAGGTTTGCATGTGCGTTCTCCCTATTTGTAACCTTTTCTTTCAGATAACCATCATTTGTCTATGTTTTGTGCTCTCCTTTGGTTGATAAACCGTTTTATGTTTCCCATAAGGTTTTTCGTTGAAAAAGCAGGTGTCGAGGATTGCGAGTTCAGTAACTGGGTATAATTGTAATTAGCATACTGATGTGTGTGATCATGCAGTTAAAATCAATCAAGTAATAAATTTATAAATAAAACGATCAAGCAAACACCCATAAACCGGCAAGTGTATCGGTCGTATTACAATGTGTATGGTAAGACCGAGTATCGAACCAAGGATCCATGGACGAAACCAAGGCGAAATCAAGATTTAGATAGTATCATGCACCCTAGTTAGCTTCTATGGTCAAAGTGGTGAAAGTCAACAGAAAAGTCAACCAAACAGTCAAACAAGCAATAAAACACGCAAATAACAATCAATAAACAAAAGGTAGTCACCTAGGCTACAATCATGCAGTTATCATGCAATCAACATATCAATGGACTCTTCAATAGGGATTTGGTCTCTATTAATTAGTTAAATGTTAGTGTAAGGTCAAATTGGTGAAATTATCCTCTTGGCCTAAATCACTGAACCCAAGACACTTCTAAATCAACTATTGAGTATCCTAAATCATGGTAGGTTTCCTCTCGGCCTAACCTCACCTATAACGCGTATCCTAACACTCAGTTTCCCTCTCGGTCTAAACCGTGTATCAAAATCACAACTAACAACCTTTCACACTTTCAATTGCTAACCAATTAGCCTAATTAACTAGGTTATCTACTCGGTCTACCCAATTAACCCAAACCAACAGTTAGACAACCTAAACTTGTACCCTTTCGGTATCAAAGTTGCAAAGACAAGACTAACTAGCCAATTAGACACCCAATCAACTCAATTAAGACAAACTAAGCCTATGAACGAATTTGGTACTAATTAGAATCACCTAATACTGCTATTTGATTAACTATTAGCTGTGTTTTAACTGTTATAATCCAATCTTAATGAATCGTTGTCCAAATCAACATCAGATACATTCAAAACATACAATCATGATTAACCTAGGTAACTACTACGAATTTAGCAAAGCATATCAACCAAAACAATCATATTAATCACAAAAATCATCATCTTAGTCGTGTAAACAGAAGAAAATACCAAAAATATCAAAGTCAATGAATGAAAACAAAAGTCAAACGCATAAACCAACCGAATTAGCTATCAAAATTAACCCAGGCTCCTAACTTGATCCTCCCAGCAGCTTAAGCTCCTCAAATCGACCGATCTTCAAGAAGAAATCAAACTCTAACCATAGGGATCGTCTTCAATTTATATGATTTTGAATTAGGGTTCTCTCGATCAACAGGTGGGGCGCGTACCGCGCCGCGACGCCATGTTATATTGCGCGTACTGCCCCAGACAAAATAGCCGGGGTGGTCCACGGGGTCTTTCTGAATCGAGGCGTATCGCGCAAGGCTTCTCCTCGTTGCACGCGTACCGCGGGTGGGTAGAATTTCAAGATTTTTAACTTTAAATCGTTCTTTCGTCTCGTTTATCCTCGGGTGCTCGTTTCTTGTGCGTTTAAGCTCCAAAAAGTCATTGTAAACACGAACTCCTGAGAAATACAAAACTATATAAATAATTATACAAAAGACTCTATTTACGACGAGAAATCTAATGTGTTTTACAACACATCAAACATCCCAACACTTGACTCTTTTTTGTCCCTGAAAAAGCCCTATACAATGGAATCATAACTAACTAATAGTTCCTTAAAAACATTTCATTCTAAACACATCTAATTACATTAACCGTGATTGAAAATATATTTGTCCACATTAAACCCAACCACCGACTAGACATTCAAATTCATGATATCTTAGTTCAAATTCAAGTCACTAAATGATGGTACTCACACAACCAAGAAATGTCATCTACTCCTACTTAGACTTTTCAAGATCACCATCGGATGTAGAAAATCTAAATTATTAACAATTAATTCTAGTTTTTAGATGGAAATGGATGAAGGTATGAGCATTTTGCATTTATTTTTTATATATGCAATTAAGCATGTGTAATAATATACATGTATGGACGTAATTTAGTGGTGTTTCAACCAAGCTGTTACTCGGCATGCGACACATAAGTTGCAGCCCTTTTATTCATTTCATTTCATATTATTATTCTTATCTTATGCTCAGCGGACTGATGGATTTTAGCGGGCGCCATCCTTTGGATGTACCAAATTAGTTAATTAAAAATAACTAAGATTTTAAGTTTGCAGTGGTTTTCCCTACTAAAACTAAGCAGTTTCAAATCAAAAGCCTAATCAATGAATAATTTCTAAATAGATGACAATTAAGGGTTTATTAAATTCAATCCTAAGAACATCTTATTATCGGTTGGATCTATTCATATATTACTAGCTAGATGCAAAAAAATAACAAATTTTTACTAAAAAATAGAAACCAAAAGTAAGCTATACATATCATTTACCATTTAAGGTACCATACTTAAACAAGGACATTTTATGATTTTCTTTTTATTTTTTGGATTTTCTATAAAAGACTCTAATTATTTACAAAATACTGAATCAAAAACGTAGTTTTTCATCATCACACTTCAAATCTACATTGCCCTCAATGTAAAGATGGAAAATACAAAAATAAAGAAGAAAATAAAAACTAAAAAGAAAATAAAAATAAAAAGATAAGGATAGTATGGAAAGGACTCCCCCGATAATATCATGTATAATCGCATGCAATCACTCGAGTCACAATTCCTGAGGGTGGTGCAACAATGATGAACATTCCACAAAACTACTAAAAAAAATGGTGTATGTCATAGTTCCATGCAAAAATTTAAACTAAAAATAATTAAGAACTAGGCAATACCATCAGTAGCATGTGACAAAGATAATAGTAAATAGTAAACAAATTGTTAGGTTTCCTTCATTGAGATGGTAGCTAGCCCACAAATAACAATTCCTTCTACAAGCTTCATTAATCATTAAGTCCATTTAATGATGGCAAAGTTCTAACTCTTTTCTCTTTATCTTTGTTTATTTGATTTAAACAAATTTATGATTGCTGATTGAATAGATAAAGTCAAATCCATATTTATTGTGGACGTATTGACAGGCTCAATACGAATGACACAATATGGTCCTGTTTTCTAAACTAAATCAGTTGTACTATATGTCTTTTCATTGATATATATGGTTATCTTATGTTACTATGATCTGATTTACAGGATTTGCAAAGGATTGATGATTGTTGACAGCTAAATTGGATTTGCTAACAAGTAAAGTGTTGATTGCTCATGTTGATGTTATCTGCTGATATAGAGATTGGATGCTTAGAAGATTAAAGTATTCTTGAGTGCTGAAACATAACAAGACTCAATGCTGAAGTGTTGTTCCCACTGCTGACATACAAGTGTTGGAAAAAAATCTGCTAAGTGTCAAAATGCAGTCTGTGTTGCTGATGACCAATTCTATGACTGCTGATGTCCATTTTGATGACTGTTGTTGTACAAAGTTGCTGTTTGATAGATTTGAAGACTTAGATATATTTTCTGTTATTTAGTATTTGTAATGACATCAGTTATGACATGTATAACTGATGTGACATTTGTTTTGTTATTTTGGTTAGTGCTTAACCGTTAGGGCAGTTAGGTTAGATCTAGAATTTGCCTATAAATAGGCCTGTCATAGAATGTGTCTGTACGCTTTTTATACGCTTGATTTACACACTTTCACACACACTACTGTAATTCTCTGATCATTTCAGATCTGATTTTAATACAACTATCATTTATTATTCAATTAATCTGTTCTTCATATGTTCTTATTAAATATGAGTTGAATATTAACTCTTTGAGTTTTATTAATTAGATCTTTATCCTAACTTGAATTGATTGCTTGTTTCCGCCCTGCAATCAATTGAAATCATGACTTATTGTTCTTAGATCAGATACAGATCTCGATCCTGAAACCTCCTTTATCACATGCAAACGCAACATATCCACTTTGAACAGATTTGACGTTTTGCAACAACATAAGATTACCGGTCATGTGTCGGGAAGCTCCACTGTCAACAACCCAAAGATTATCAACAGGTCCTCAGAGAGCATCCTACACAAACAACAAACAAATTAGTTAGGAACCCAAGCCTTAACGGCCTTGGGTTGTCCGTTTTCATCATGAAAAGTTAACATGATTTTCTTTCCGTTTAAAGGTAAAGATGAACTACTTGACGACTGTTCTTTAAAATTCATTGAATTTGGTTTCCATTTCTTATCTTCATTAAAACCTTTCTTGAAATAAACCTTGTCTTGTGTGACGACGGTTTGTTTGATTGGTGATTTAGGTTTTTTAACCACAATTTCAGGTTTTAACGATTTGGAAATTTGTTTCACATTTTTCTTACGTTGTTTAAGCTGAATTTCCTTTTGAAATTTAACCTGGTGATGTTAAACACGTGGATTATGGGTATCATGAAAACCATAATTAAATTGATTATGAAAATATGGACACTTAGACATTAAGTGTCCATGTTCGCCACACTCAAAACGTACACGTCGAGCTGTAAAAGTTAGAGATCTATTCGGACTATAATATGATCGAGAATTAAAGCTTTTTAGTGAAACGGATGAAAAACTCCTATGAGAAGAACTCCATGGTGAATGAAATTTGACATTAAGAGTTGTTGGTTTGTTAATGAAACCCATCAGAGACTTTTGCTTTAAAATCAATTTTGATTTCACTTTTTGTTCAGTTTGATATTTTTGTAGTTGTTTGAGTGGAACTGTTTGTTTGATTTTAGTTTATTTTGAAGATGAAGTTTCATCCTTCCGTCGATTTGGAATGTAATATTGATCAAGATTTGATTTCTTTTGATTCCAACTTTGTGTTTTAGATGCTTATTTATCGAACCCAAAATCAATGCTAGATTCATTTTTAACTTCATTTGATTCAGTTGCTTAAACAAATTTGATTTTCCTTAAAGATGAATCTTTTGAAGCAGAGACATTTGAATTTTTAAGAATTGAAATCGGTTTAGACATATGGATGTCTTTTTGAGAAATTTTGGAATTCATTTTGTGATGACTAGCTGCAATCTTAGACTTAAGTGAAGTTTCTAATTCAGAATCACTTTCTGATTCATCCCAATCTTCCACAATTGGAGTATCCTGTCATTTTCTGAATTCAGTGTCTCTTCTTCAACAGATGAACTTATTAGCAAATCATCATTACTAAAGTCAAAAGATTCATCAACAAGTGAAGATTTAATCTCAACAGCTGTAGATTTCTCACTTGTTGAAAGACTTGAGTAAGTTTCATTCATGAGGGGCGGATAAGCATTATACTCTAAATCGGATTTATCACCACTTGCATGTTGTGAAGTGATGATATGATCCAAAACATATGAGGAATTGGAACAACTATCATAACTATCCAATTTAAGCTTATTATTATCAAAATCAACTTCGGAATTTGCTGCTTCAAGCTTGGCTTGTGCGATCTTATCAATATACGTATTGATAGCTTCTTGTTTCAAAATAACTGTTCTTTTAAGATTATTGTTATCTTTTTTTAAAGTTTGCCCTTTGTTTTTGAAATGAGATTCATATGACTTTAGTGTTGTGAAATGCCGCGGTGGTCAATATACAAACTTAGAACTTACCAGCGAAACGTTGAGCACTTGAGAATGCATGCTAGGTTAAGATGAAAGATAAGGCAGCAAGAGCTTAAAGCAGATGGAAGACATCAATGTCAGCTTCATGAAGTTGGTAGTAGGTTTTTTGAAGACTTATAAATAGTCGTTCGGATACTATGTATAGACTAGCATTAATTTGTAAACATAGCCTTTATTATGAATGAATGAAAGACTACCGTTGAATATCTATGTTTTTCATGTGTTCTTGAGTAAATCCAATACGTGACGGGATCTTGAGATTTTAGGGCGTCACAAATTGATACCCATATGCTATATTTTTTCAATATTTTCATTGGTATGATACTGACGGGTACTGTACCGACTAAATTTCTACCGATACTGATATTCATTTTTTCATGTTTTTGGCATCGATATTTTTTTTATATTATACCAATCTGTTGTTAATTCAAGTAGGTAAACTGTTAAAACCGAACTTCTAAACCAATAACTAAGGATCAATGGTCCAATGGAAAGGGCTTTACCTTTAGGTGCACCAATATAAAGAAGTCTTGGGTTTAAATTCGAATAAAAGTAAATATTTAATCTGTAATTTAGTAGTATAATAGTTTGTTATTAAAAAAAAAAAAAAAAAAAAGACTAAACCTACCAATATAACCCAACCGTTTTAGTTTGTAATTTTCTAAAACTACAAGGAGTAGTTAGCCATAAAATATTTATCAAAGTCCATAAAGTAGAACCCTAAACGACGAATAGTATAGGATAAGGATATCAAATATTAGATATATTCATAATTGCACCCCCTAAGCTTCAACCGATGCGCCTGTCTTCCTCCCTCTTTCTCCAGCCCTTTTCTCTCTATCCCCCCTTCTTTATCTCTTCATTCTCTCAACCCCTGTAATCTTCAAGGGCAGATCTCAAAATTTCATCAAAAACTTTCTGATATCAACCCTAATCTTTACCAGGTATTTCCCTTTTCTTGCCCCTCTAATTTCGTTCTTTTTACCTACTTTAACGTTCAAAGAATATTTTGTTAACCCCCAATTGGTTCTTAACATGAATCCTCATCGGTTTCTGAACTCAATTTGATCTAAACTGGTTCAATTCGAACAATTTCGACGTTTTCGATTTGGGTTTTTTTTTTTCGTTTTTACGGAACTGTAGGGTTTGACTTATTTATTTTGGGTTATTGTCATGTAATAGATTACAGATGTTCTTTGTGCTTTACTTATTGATTTCCATTAAGAATTGTGGGTTAGTAACTGTAGATTTCATTTTTTGTAAAAGGGTATTTAGATTTGATTATTTTGTACAGTCTGGAGGTATGTCTGTTACTCTGTATTTCAATTGATTGAGCAGCTTGCAGCCATGGTCAATGTTTATTCTTTTCAGATGGGTTGTTTAATCTGAAACAGATTGTAAATTGTAGTTGAGCTAACGAATTTGCTCACTCGTTAATTGAGGAAGATGATAAGAACAGATTTAAGTTTTGAGTCCGACCTTTTTCTTTTTATTTATTTGGGTTTCACTTCAGTTACATGTAGAGATGAGCAGTTTGTTTGTGTGATCGATTTTGATTGACATTGATTATGATATGTTTAAAAAAAATGACTTTAGTTCATCCTTGTTATAACTTGTAAAAGTAATTTATTATTCAAATGGGTTATTTTCATTTGATTTGTAGGGTTTGAGCTCTTAGATCTGTTATCATTGGTGTGTGTTTAGAATTATGGTTGTTCCCAATCAATATCATCAGTCTGGTTGTTGAATTTGTAATCTACCTCTAATAAAAAATTTCCAAAAATGTCACGTTTCATTTTCTTAATTTTTTAGAAGTTTTTTGATTATTTAAAATTAATTATATTAATATTTTGAATTCTTATATATTTTTTATATTATCTTAAATTATAAAATAGATTTTAATTTGTTATTATCTAATTAAGTATTTATCTTATATATTTAAAAAACTAAACTACTCTTTTTATCCGTTAGGTTTCTAATACTTAAAACTTTCATTTCACCGTTCTGTTAATAGAAACGGTATCTAACGTTTCAAGTCTTATCAATTTTAATCCCTAATATTGAAGTCTAAATTTTTTTTAACCCTAACGTTTCAAGTATCAACAGTTGTCGTCCCTAATGTTTCAAGTCTTAACAGTTTTTGTCCCTAATGTTTTAGGTCTTAACGATTTTCGTCCCTAATGTTTCAGGTCTTAACGATTTTCGTCCCTAACGTTTCAAGTTTTAACAGTTTCTTGTTAAAGGTTTAATGATGAAAATTGTTAAGACTTGAAATGTTAGAGACGAAACTCTTGAAACTCTTAAGAGAAAAAAAATCACAGTTACTCTATTTAAATTTTAAAGTTGACGTTTTTTTTTAATTTGTATAATTATTAACTAAATTTACGGAATTTATATTTAAAAAGTTTCTAATGAATAATTTTAAAATCTCAAAGCATAATTTATAGTCATAGTGAGTCACATATGAGTGTTTAACGCTGTGTAATTCACGGGTTTTAAACTAGTTTGTTAAAAGCATTGTTCTTAATCTTTTACATATAGAAATTGGATTATTCTCCTTTATCAAAGTGAGTCACTTATTACAGATTTGTAGGGTTTAACTTCAATTTGGTATTAACGTACTATTGCTGTATGATTCTCAATTATGAGTGTTTCTTATTTTTTTTTTCTCAAAATTCATATAGCAGTTAAATAATGCTTGTGGATTTGGTTTGTAAATCATAATATATTGTTTATTTTATCTTTTTCTGGCATGTTTTAATTTTTATGGTGTACAGAGATGGCAATAGTTTCATCAAAGAAGATGATAGCAATATGCCAATATGGCGGCGATTTTGAAACTCATGATGACGGATCAATGAGTTATATTGGTGGTGAGGCGTACGCAGTTGATCTTGATGAGAATATGCAGTTGAGTGGATTCAAACAAGAAATAGCTGAAACTATTGATTCAACTGTAGACGTGATGATTATTAAATACTTTTTACCTGGAAACAAGAAGAATCTAATTACTGTATCTAAAGATAAAGACTTTCAACGAATGGTGAATTACTACAAAGAAGCTGATCAACTTGAGGTTTTTATCATGAAAGAAGCTCCTCCTGGTAAAAATGCCAAGAAAAAGCAGCCTGCGCGTAGGTAAATTAAATAATATACTTTGATTCACATTATGATTGCATTTTTGTAACTGATTAGTCAGACATCAAGTCATAATAATAAGCTTCGATTAACAGATTCTGCTGTCAAATAATAAGATTCACACCGGCTGCAAAAAAAAATATTTTTTGAGGAATCTTAAAATCCTCAAAGAAATTGGAATTTGAGGCAACCAGATTTTGGAATTAAAGTCTGTTAATGAAATTGGAATCTTTGATGCATATGGTTAATCTTTGATGGTTTGTTGATATGATAAATCTATATGACTACGATGAAGATAATAAGTTACAAATCACACATCCAAAGAGCTAATTATTTGATATCATGTAGGCCACAAAAGACAACACCAAATGTGGAAACGGCAGTTGTTGAAGTTGCTCCGGTAACTAACCCAGTGGCTTTAAACGAGCAGCATCCACACATCGAGCCAACAACCGATATCATGGCTGCTGCAGTCCCAATTTCCTCAAATCCGTTTCCAATGGTTGCGATTGAAAATGATCAACAACGTTTAGCTGCAAAACAGTGGGAGAATCTTATAACCGGTGTAGGCCAAAGATTCCATTCCTTAGCTGAATTCCGGGAGGCGTTAAGAAAATACTCAATCGCACACGCGTTTAACTTTGTGTACAAGAAAAACGAGAACCAACGGGTGACTGTGAAATGCAAAGCCGAAGGATGCCCGTGGCGTATTCATGCATCTAAACTCTCCACCACTCATTTAGTTTGTATTAAAACAATGAGACCGGTTCATAACTGCCAAGGGGTTACATCAAAAGCACCTTTTCGGGCTAAAAGAAGTTGGGTCGGGGATTTAATTAAAGAAAAAGTTAAAGAATCCCCTAAAATCAAGCCTAAAGAAATTGCAACCGAGCTTAAACGGGATTATGGAATTGATTTGAATTACTCACAAGCGAGGCGCGCTAAAGAATATGCAAGAGAACAGCTTTTGGGTTCGTATAAAGATGCATATAGTGAATTACCCTTTTTTTGTGAAAAGATAATGGACACGAATCCCGGGAGTTTAGCTAATTTTAGCACGAAAGAAGATTCAAGCTTTCACCGTTTGTTTGTTTGTTTTCATGCTTCGGTGTCGGGTTTCTTACAAGGCTGTCGACCGCTTCTTTTTCTTGACGGTACGCCTTTAAACTCGCGGTACCAAGGCATGTTGTTGACTGCAACTGCAGCTGATGGTGATGATGGCGCGTTTCCAGTGGCATTCGCGGTTGTTGATGAGGAAAATGATGATAACTGGCATTGGTTCTTAACCCAACTCAAACCCATGGTTTACCGGGCTGGGACCCCGGGTCAGATCACTTTTGTGGCGGATTTTCAAAAGGGTATAAGCGAGTCGTTAAGGGAAATATTTGGTGGCGAGTGTTATCATGCTTATTGCCTTGGGTATTTAGCCGAAAAACTTAATAAAGATTTAAAGGGTCATTTTTCACACGATGCTAGACGACTCATGGTTGAAGATCTGTATGCAGCTGCACACGCGCCTAAACTTGAAGCTTTTGAAAAGTGTACCGAAGACATAAAAGCCATATCGCCTGAAGCTTACAATTGGGTTATAAGAAGCGAGCCTGACCACTGGGCTAATGCTTTTTTTGGCGGGTTGAGGTATAACCATATGACATCTAATTTCGGTCATCAGTTTTACTCATGGGTCTCGGAAGCAAACGAGTTACCAATAACCCAGATGATTGATGAGTTGAGGGGGAAAATGATGCAGTTGATCTACACACGAAGGGTCGAGTCGACTCAATGGATGACCCGTTTAACACCGTCAATGGAAGAAAAGCTAAAGAATGAAGTAATAAAAGCGCGATCAGTTCAAGTGTTGAGGGTACATGCAAGCAAATTTGAGGTTAGATATGGTGAAATGATTGAGATAGTCGATATTGAGAATTGGGATTGTAGCTGTAAAGGATGGTTGCTTACGGGTTTGCCTTGTTGTCATGCTATCGCGGTGTTGGATACGTACGCGAGGAGCCCGTATGACCATTGTTCTAGGTACTTCCATGTTGAGATGTACCACTTGACGTATGCGGACTCGATTCACCCAATACCAAATGTGGAACGGTTAGTGGATAGTGAGACTGAAGATGGTGCGGTTCTTGTTACGCCTCCACCCACTATGCGCACACCCGGTCGAACCAAGATTAGGAAGGTCTCAGCGGGTCGTATTGGACCGTCTGACTTCCTTAAACGCCAACTCCAATGTGGCAAGTGTAAAGGACTCGGTCACAATAAGAGATCTTGCAAGTAGGTGTTTTCCTTTATGGCTTTGTATATTATGCATTTAAAACTTGGCATTTGAAGGAATTTCTTTTTTTTATTTACTATAATTTCTTAACCCCTTTTGAAGGAATTTTTATGTATTCTTCTGAGTTAATAGTTTAATATTTTTTTATATAATTAGTTAGTAGGTTTTGTGCATACACTTAGAATGATTTAAAGACCTGTTATCCATATAAAGCTATATTTGAATCAATATATTGCCAACTCTAATTACTTTCTTTGTTACATGTTTGTTTTTCCAGGGAGATTAATGGTTAGAATGCTGGAAACAGTCAAATATAATAAAGAGTGTTAATGCTGATAGCAGTTACACTGGCAGGCTTTATTATTTGTAAGTAGAGATTAGTTTAGTTTAGGATATGTGAATGGATGCTTAATTGTTTGGCTGATGTTTGTAGGGATGTTTTTAATTTTTCAAAATACCTATGCAGAGTTCTAGTAGATGACTTTTTGACTGACATTTATATTCAGTTTCATCTAAGTTTCAATTCGTAGCTTGTTTCGTGTAATTTATATTTATATCTTTCAGTTCAAAGATATTTAGATATGTGTATAGCGATGGTTCATGACAAAACCATTTTATGTGATAATCAAAGCACCATACTTAAGTAAATTTTAAACGTTTTTCATTTTTCATACGTTAATTTTTAAAACGGTTTTGTACCATTAAATTAAAAATTATATCATCTTTCAAGCGAGTATAATGAAGTCATGTCAAAAAAATAGAAAAAATTGCGTCGTAAGTTGTTATATATTACATATATGTAGTATACTTGTAGTATAAATTTTTTAATTTTTTTAATGGCAACTTATAATATACATATATAGGTAAAAGAAACACGTATATAAAATGCGTAAAGTAGATTAAAGTATTAAGTACATAAATTATCGTACTGCATATGTGTAGTATGACTGTAGTATTATTTAAAAGAAGTATAAATTTAAAGAAAAACCAAATAAATCACTTATAAAAACGTAAATATAAATTTAAAGAAGTATAATTTTTAAATTATCATATACTGCATATATATTATTAAAATTTTATACCGCAATTTTTTTTTTCTTTTTTAATATGACTTTGTTATACTTGTTTGAAAGATGAGAAAATTTGTGATTCAATGGTGCAATTCATTTTGAAAAATAATAATGTATAAAAAAATTAAGAAATATTTGAAGTTAATTAAGTTGTGATTTTTGGTTCTCGCACGATGGGGTGGTTTTCTCGTGAACCTTCCCATATGTGTATATATTCTTTAGCCCATTGCTATGTAACCTACTCTCTACATTTCACAAAAGTGGTATGAGTTTCTTAGGTAGCATTTAGGAGTTAAAAATAACTTATTCAAATTAAAAATATAATGATAATAAAAATATGACAAAATCATCAATTTCTTATCATAATTTACCAGTTCATCATCAAATTGTGGTTTGCTGACGCAGAGTGTCATTAAACATAATCTCGTGATAGTCGTTTTACCTGTTGTTTTTTGCAATCCTCGCAAGCTGCTTTGGAAACACTATTAAAGCTTGGCATGACTTATCACACTCAAACAGATGGGCAAACCAAAAGGACCATCCAAACATTCAGGGATATGCCTAGATCTTGTGTCATCCATCTCGGTGGCAATTAGGATACTTACTGTAGGATTGAAAAAATAATCGTTTGGACACTTAGGGTTTATGTAGGACCGATAAAAATGACAAGTTTGACAATAACAAACTGATCCTAATGACAACATAGGTGATCAACGCTAATCCTAATGGGTGGAAACAACCAAGATCATGTCGTGAGAGCTTAAGATGAAGAACAGAAGATTAACGTTTAAGCTCAAAATATCATTAACAACGGTTTTATGAAGGAGAATACAATTTGGCAAAGTTTCGACTCAGTGCTCTATTCTCTCTTATCTTCTGTGACAACAAGTAACCTATTTATAGCCTATATAAGTGAAATAGTTGACCTATGCGAAACAACAGTTTGGTTTGCATGGATCATGCGAAACAGAAGTCTGCTTCGCATGAACCATACGAAACAGTTCACTGTTTCGCATGGAACACTTTCTGTTTCGCATTTACAAATGTGAATAATATAAACATTACATTGCATTACAAAATGTGATTACAGACTAGGGACATATATGACTTTACAGACTCCCCCTTGGATATAGCTGTAATCTTGAGGCTTAAAAAACCGTTGTAGTCAACCCGAAGAAGCTTTATCTCTTCAAACCTGTCTTGATCTGCTTCTTCATCCAGTGACTTCCCAAATGAATTTCATTGGCAAAACAAAAATTTTTTAAACTTTTGCGCTTTAGCTTCCCATTTCTTTTTGTAGTACATCTTTTGACCAAAAAGGTGAGGAATGTCCAAGAAGTGACAGTCGACCAGCCACATCGGGTCGAACACCCGAATCGTCTCCTAGTTTGACTTTGACTTTTCAAGCATGATTACTGCTTCACTGGTTCGTTTATCATAGTACCACCACTTGAATGTACGATTAAACAACTGAGGCATTTTCTTCACTGGAATCGTCTTTAACGTTTTTTACGGCTTGTACTTTTTCACAATCTGCTTCTTACCAGTGATGAGATCGATTTTGTTAAAAATTTAGGAAACTGTGGGTTGAAATTTTTTCACTTGGTTCGAAACTCAATCCTGAGTTGTCGCTCGAAACAAGTGAAGTATTCATCCCCATTTAGTCCAATTGCCGGCAACTGTTAGATCGAGAAAAAGAATGGTACCTGCTAATACTACTTTTTGTAATTGTATTTATGTTTTGCATATTTGTAAATTGCTCAAATATAGAAATATATGAAATGCCTGAATTCCTTTAAATATAATGAACTGCT
>WOUH02000003.1:5514325-5527552 GCA_009936405.2 Stevia rebaudiana | reverse complement strand
GCCGCCGGCGAGTTGTAATCGGGAATAAGGGGGGGGGGGGGGTCTGTTTGATGATTTTCAGTAGTGTCACAAATGGTCCCTCAAAGTTTCATAGTTTAGGTTTTGAACACCTTGTAACAATTTTATTCTAGTTTTAGTATGTTTTATTGTAATTTGAACACACACTTTATAAAATGAATTATTTTCACATTTGTTTAGATAAAACTTTATATTTTTATAAAGTTTAAATAATAAAAGTATAAAAAAATGTATTTTATTGTTAATTCATGTTTGTATGTTTATTTTTCTTAATTAGTAATCAATTTAATTACTAGATTTTCTTTAAACATAAATTAATAACGTAAACGTGTAAACATTTTATTAATGAATGATGATAATTACATATCGGAAAATATAGTCGGAAAAAATTTCGGATGTTACAATAAATGTTAGTGTGATTCATTGCTCGCTACTGATCATTCATCTCGTATGACTTGATGACCAACACCATCTCAATTAGAGTCAGATTGCCCAGATTCTTTGTTGTCTTTATGATACCCACATTCATGTCCCAATTTCTGGGCAGAGCATTCAACAACTTCTTATTGATTACTCCTGCTGAGTTATCAATCTTTGCAGTCTTCATTTCAGTGATCAACGTTACTAACCTTTGGATCTGATCATCCAAACTCTCACAAACTACATAATTGAAGGTATTGAACCTTTGATTAAGAATCTCAATCCTTGACTCCTTCATCTCAGAATTGCCCTCATACACGTTGATCAATGCCTTCCACAACTCCTTAGCATCGGTGATCTCCCTAAAGCACTGAGAGATTTCAGGTGTCAACCCTTGAGTAATGTAACCGAGAGCCTGTTCATCCTCTTCAATTATCTCAAAATCCTCATTCGTATAGTTTGCTGGATCCTTCGCAATCTCATTTCCTTCGATATCCTTATAAGTAATAGCACATTTTCCCCTAAGTATCACTCTCCACAACTTGGGTTCCTTGGTTCTAATGTGCTTCTCAAACCTGAATTTCCATCCTGGATAACCCGCAGCAGATGACAATCTGGGAATTCGAGTGGTAGTTCCGATGGATGCATCGAGATCGTTATTTTTTTTTGACAAGGCAGCAGCTAAGATACTTGAAGAGTCCATCGTAGTAGAAGATAACCTGCATAAAAAGATTAGTGGTCCCGAGATTTATCAAACTTTTTCTGTGATCCTGAGTTAACACTTCCTTTCTCGAGAAAGTGGGATGTTCTTGAATAACTGTAAGGTTCTCAGAATGAAGTCGAGAACGCCTACAAATATTCAAGAAGCAACAACGGAAGTTTGAAAGTTTCCACAAGCACTTCAGCAGTAGCAGAAGTTTGAAAGTTTCCACAAGTACTTCAGCAGTAGCAGAAGTTTGAAGATTTTCACAAGGGCTCTAGCAGCAGCAGAATTTAGAGAACAACAGTACAATCCCGAGAACGTTGTCGAGAACCGCTTCGAGATCAACTTCGAGAAACTATGACTCGAGTTAGTGAACTCGAGGATTTCTATCTCGAGTTAGTCAACTAATCCCGAAAAGATGGAGATTTGATCAAATCTTTTAAATTCTTATCCGTTTTCTCAAACAAGATCTTCTCCCGTATTACTTTCAACTTCGATCAAACAGCCTCTTTCTTCAAGAACTCGCTCAAAAATTGCCAAGAACACTAAAAATCAGCACGTCCAAAAACTTCAAAAACACATTCTCCTTGCTTAATCGATTTCGTCAACGAGTCAAACAATCGTTGTTTGGATCTGATACCAATTGTTAGTCCTTCGTCAGGATCTACAACCGATATCGACTATCAGACACAAACAAACACACGGAATATGAATGTTTATGTGCAAGAAGAACACGATTAACACAATTAAGATGAACAAGAACAAACAACTTGTATTCAATGATTACTAAGTGCACTTGGTTTTTAAAGAACCGACTGGTACACAAAGAATACAAACAATATCAATCAGAAAGTTAACCTAAACAAAAACTAGTAACTGAGTTTATATACTACTCGGATATTAAGACCTTCGGCCCATACTAAAGACCGTCTCTATTCACTACACGAGAACCCAACACATAACCTGAGAACACCTAACAAGAAACATTAAAACTCATTTATGCCACATGGAATGAGACTAATTTTAAAATAAGGGACAGGTATACCCGAAACCCAATGGGTTTGGGCCGGGTATGAAACTAATTTTAAAATTTTCGAGGGTATGGGACATGTATGTGATTTGGTAACATATCCGTCTACCCGCCCCGATTTCCGGATTATATATATCCGTTTACCTGTCCCGCTTACCCGTTTACCCGATTATATACCTAATATAAATTACTTTTTGTATAATTATTACTTATATAACTATATTTCATATAAGAATAAACTATATTTAGTATGTTTTTTTATTTGCTATTTTACGAAACTCGAACGCAAGTGTAAGTTTTTATTTTGTTAAACTTAAACATTTTTTGTTGGAACAGATATATTTTTTTAATGACTACCCGATAAATAATCGATCGACGTCGATGTATCGATAAAAAATAGAAGAGAATTAATGTTGCTTACTACCAAAAACTAGCTAAGGTAAAAAGGGTGTCGAACCACGAAGAATTAATAGTTGGTATTTAACTTAAACATATTTGAGAACATAATTGTGGAATGTAAAAATAATTTGATTGTAGGTTGATTGTAAATAGCAGAAACATGATTGAAAGATATTAAAAAATTATGTAAAACGAATAATCACTTCTGGTTTTCGGGTGAATCCTTTAATTGCAAAACCTATTGGTATGTTTATTAATTGGTGAATCACATGGACATAATCCCTATCAATTGCATGTTAACCCATCATAAAATATGACTGCATCAAATGTATGTAGAGTATGTCTACATACATTCAAAGGTTCTTCAAAGTTGATCATAACAATTGTGCAATCTCAAACATTCTATCACAAATCATGAGAAATCCCAAGCTATGCAAACATCTACAACACCTTTAGAGTTTCTCTAAAGTGAAATGATCACAATGGAACATTCATAAACACAATTTGCAATTCAAAGTAACATACCAAAGATAATGTTAACACACGCAAAAACATTCACACAGTGATGATTACAAGTGACAAACATAAGAAAACAAACATAAATGGTATTACAACTTGATTGAACCCTTAATCCTGTTGTGACTACAAAGTGATTAGCCCGACATACATATTCATATTTCTTGAAAAAATTCTAAAATTTAAAGTAATATTTTTTTTTATATTACTCATACTATCAATGAGGTATTGTTTTAAATCAATGAAACCCTACTAAAATTTTATGCAATAACATCATATTCAACTTTAAGTTATCTTGTAGACTTAAGTTGGGTATAAGAGCATTCATATTTGATGTGAATACTTTAACTACCAAGGGTTATCACTTGGCAAAATTTTGGGTGAACCTAGAACCTACCGTGATTGTGAAATTAAGATTGCTAATTACAAATCAATGTACACCATTCCTACGTATTGCACAAGTCGTTTATCCAAAGCCTATTAACATTTTGAGAATAATGCTCTGGAGAAGCAATTTACCCAAAAACACAAACCAAATCCAAACGACAATCGCCCGACCACCAGAACCACATATTCCGACGACCATCACTTCTAAGCTCCGTATTCTCCGGCGCCGGTAACCGGTTACAAGATGTTCAGGGATGAGTCGGCATGCAACACTTACAACTACGGCGACTCCGTTTACTGGGACGCTCGATACATTCACGAGGCATCCGTCGGTTCTTTCGATTGGTACCAGCGGTACGATGCTCTTCGTCCTTTTGTTCGAAAATACATTCCGACTTCTTCTCGCGTTCTTATGGTTGGTTGCGGCAATGCAGGTATGCTGTTTGATTCCTGATTTCATCAAATTTCTATATTGCTTATGTGTATTTCAAGGTATTTGATCGAGATTAGATACTATAAAATGTCATCTGGAGTAGTGTTTGAATTCATAGGATGTGTTTCGTGCTATTTTGAGTTTGAATTTGGTCATGGTGGTTTACATAGTTGAGGTCTTATGTTGAATTGCCATAAGTTTTTATCAGAAAATGATAGAGATTAGGATATGCATAGTGAAATACTAGTAATTTGTATTGAACCTATTTGCTAAAGAATGTAATTTACATAATCAAGGCACAACTGTTGGTTAAGGGGTGAACTGCTAGTTTTTTATAGTTACACTTAGCTTGATAACATAGTAAAATGATTCGAAAGGCTAGCAAATATCAGCAGCTTCTTTTGCGCGATTGGCTGTAGATGCAATGAAAACATTACAATTAAGCATGCTTGAGTGAGCCCTAATGGGCAAAACGAATACTATTGGTTGATTGACATTTGGCATATATGGAGATGATTAATATTAAACTCATTAGTAATGGGATCTATGATTAAAAGGAAGTGTCCATACTTTAATCATTGGTGTATGGACTTCTTTCTTTCCTCCAATTGCGCGTATCTTGCTAGCCCTTTTACGTGCTTCTTTTTCTCAACTCGCTAAATTAATGATTATCTGGCTTCTATTATCATGTCATTGCCTATAACCAACTGAGAGTCCATATTTTATAGCTAATTTAAGTATAAATGGAAGATATTTATAAGTGAATTCTCAGTTGCAGTTTGATATCTTACCTCATGTACAAAATCAATACATTGATCGGATTCTCTTTTCTTTAAAAATCTTTTGTTTTAGTTAATTAGTTTCCTTTAATCTTGTCTTCCTGTTCTTATATGGGCGTCTTTATTGCTGTGTCTCTAGTTTCACAGTTTGTTTGTGTGTAGATTGATTTACGTTCTTCATTTGGTCATGCAATTATCTAGAAAAATAGGTGTTAGCTTCACAATTAAACATAGCAATTACAATTTCTTATTTGGTCGATTAGTGCATACATTACTCGATATACATGTATATATATAAGGTATGAGAATGAAAAAAGATACGAAATTAAAAGATATTTTAGAAGTGCATAAGCTTATATGTATTTTTATACATTTGACTGATTTTCAGCGTTTTGAACAGCCCCTTTGGACTTTGACTGATTACCGATTAATCACGATATTTACAAGGCTGGTGTGATTGTATTTTGGCGAAAAAACTTACTGTTCGAGAAACATAACACATATCTTGAATTTTCAATATCTAGTGCTCTGTTCTTCCTACTACTGAATCTTGTGTTCTTTCCATTTCAAATAAGTGCTTTCTTTATGTGTATGATCAACAACTTCAATGCAAATACATGTTAACCTTTTTTTTGTTTTGTTTTGCAGTTATATCAGAGGACATGGTTAAAGATGGGTATGAAAGCATCATGAATGTTGACATTTCCTGTGTGGCTATTGAACTGATGCGGCGCAAATATGAGCATGTTCCTCAATTGGAATGTATCCTCTCTCTCTATACACACAGCTTACCTTTTATATTGTCATGGATATCTAATATCTAATATCTAAGATGTTCAGTATCTTGTGTTACTGAATTTTTCTTACCAAATAAAAAGATTTGCAGATGGATGTTCGGGATATGGGTTTTTTTTTGGATGATTCATTTGATAGTGTAGTTGATAAAGGTATTGACTTATATCATTCATTCTTATGCTAGTTTTAAACAGTCATGTTTTTAATATATTCCACATATGCTATTTAATGTAAATTCTTGGTTTTGACATGAGAGTTTTCATCTTTGCATACTTCTTTGGAATTCTTGAGTTTTATTGACTTCCTAATTAGTTTCCACATTGGACTTAGAGCTCAGATCTCTCTTTTTTTTTTTCCTTAAATTTTTTTTAATGTGTTCTTTACTAATTTAGGAGCTGTCATGCTACAAATTGAGCTAGTTTTATGCATATTGCCAAATAAATAGAAACTTAAAAGACATTAAACATAAGTGTGTTTTTTTGAATATATCGGATATAAGATTTTTTAAACATTTAATTTAGTAAATTTAAAGGTTCAGGCCTTTTGGTGGAATTAAAACGCGTGTTTCTCTTTATTAAGTATTAACGATCCTTTTTCTGCTCTCTCTTGCATGGTTTCTGATCTACGGGTTTTCAGGAACTCTTGACGCGCTGATGGTAAACTACTTAATTTCCATATCAGATTTTTATTAATTTCTATATAAGTTCTAACTTCTTCAGCTTCTTTTGAATTTCAAGTGTGGAACTGATGCCCCAATTAGTGTTTCTCAAATGCTGGGTGAAGTGAGCAGGTTTTAAGTCTCTTACCTTGTCTTCTGTTATGCTGTTTTATTTAAATTGTAATGTAAAGAGCCATACATATTATGTTTTTCACTGAACATAAAAGATGAATATTATACTGTATCAAATATCTTATTAGTAGTTTTAGTTATAAATTTATAATGACATATGTTATTTTATTTGTAGGATTCTTAAACCTGGAGGGGTCTATATGCTGGTAGGATGATAAATCTGTTACTAATGTATCTTTTAAAGACTTAACTTCATAGCGGGTGGTTCATGAGAAAACCACTTTCTATGCGAGAACCAAAAAACCATAATTAAGTAAACTTCAAACATTTTCTGTTTCTTGATATGTTATTTTTTTTTTAAACGGTTTGCACCATTAATCACAAATTTTATTATCTTTCAAACGAGTATAATGAAGCTATGTAATAAAAATTAAAAAATTCGCGTCGTAAGTAGTAGTTACTTGTATAAATTTTTTTATTATTTTTTTGAACGGCTAATTTGTAATATGCATAGATACATAAAAAAAACACTTATAGCAAACATGTGAAGAAGGTCAAAGTACTAAAATATATGAATTATTATCATATTGCATATGTTTAGTATGACTGTAGTATGTCATACTGCATATATGCAATATACATAAATAGAAAAAAATAAAGAAAAAACCGAATAAATCACTTCTAGAAACGCAAATACAAATTTAAAGAAATATAATTTGTAAATTATCATCAGCATATATGTAGTATTAAACTTTTATCACGCAATTTTTTTTCCCTTTTCAATATGGCTTCATTATAATCATTTGAAAGAGGAGAAAATTTTGTAATTCAATGGTGCAATTCGTTTTAAAAAATAATAACGTATGAAAAAAATGAGAAATGTTTTAAGTTCATTAAGTTGTGGGTTTTGGTGCGGAGCGCGCATATTAATATATATATATGTGTGGACCGTTGACGGGCAAAAGTAAAATGGCACTAGTTTTAATGTTATTTTACTTATTTCTTGGAAAATAACGTTAAAAGCGTTGGGTTGACGGTTAATCAGGCATCATGAGCCGGGGGTCTCTTTTGGAGCAGCCTCTTTATTCCTACGAGGTAGAGGTAAGGCTTATCTTCATCTTACCCTCCTCAGACCCTACCTTTAGGTGGGATATACTGAGTATGATGATGATGATGATGATGATGATGATGATGATGAAGTTGTGGTTTTTTTATTCTCGCATGAGGAAGTGGTTTTCGTATGAACCTCCCCCTAACTTGATATAGTAGCTAGATCTCATTAACAAAATCATTCTATAGATTACATATGGTGATCCAACGGCTAGGATGCCACATATAAATCGGCCAACTTACACATGGAAAATAGAGTTGTACATCATACGTAAGTTCATTCTTTTATCTCATTGTATGTATTCATGATAGAACCACAAGCTTTAATTGAACGAAAAGATAAATACAAACCGATAGTTAGCCCGATTCGAGATGGGCGATTCTCCAATTTCTTAGTAAACTCAATTTACAATTTAACAGGACAACCAATAATCTAAATCAAACACAAATATATAGAAGTTAACAGAGGAACATGTCGGCAGTTTCATCTCCTAACTTGATGGATTTTTGAATTAGTTTTCCCCATTATTCTCGCCATCAGTTACATCTGGGTCCGACCCGACCCATTAACCCGACTCTGGGTTCGTATCAGTACATTCTTTTTAATTTGTTAGTATTGTTTGTGAACTTTATTTGACTGAAGCACCACCTTATATGCTCGTTGTTTGGGAAATGTGCGACCTAAGAAACACCTCGGTAGCAAACAATCATACCCAACAAAATCTACTCTTATTTATAGTAGTCTAAAAAGGTAATACTGTAATAAGTTGTTTCCAAAGTTTACGCACTTGCTGAAAGAATTGGCACATAGTTCTATTTTATCTCATATGAACCTACCTATATGCTAACTAGATGAAATATGGTTATAAATGGTCATGAATTTAGATTATAACGTGCTTGACAAATTTTAAGAAACCTAAAATGTTTTGAAGTCCGTTACAAATGATGAAATATCCAACCAACCCTCTGATTTAATTTCTAGAAGTAGTTCTATAGTAACTTTCATATTGGAGAAAGTTTCCGTTTAAATATGTGACATACATTACCCTTTAATTACACAATCATTTTATGACTTTAATGGTTTTGCTACATGTAATCACGAAATACAATTTCACAAGAAGCCAGTGTGCAATATTTAATTACTAAAGCATTATCTGTTGCAGCTCGACCTGGTTTCCAAAAGCCACCAGCTTCAACCTCATCGCCTAATGCATACCTGTCACCTGTTCCTATTACTGAGAATGGAATGCTTCCTGCTGATTATGTTCTAGAAGATCCAGATTCCCACTTCATATATGTCTGCACCAAAATAGGCGAGAATTCTAGTCTCACTGACTCGTTGACAGTTAATATTTGATGAACAACATGGCCTTAACAACTTGGTAATTAGCAGACTCTGATGGTGTTCATTGCGGTGGTCAGGTGTTTTTTGAATGTCAAATGCTTTATTATCATTTGATTGTTGATTTGACAGAACATGAATTAATAAATGCTTCCTGTGTGAATTCCATAGATTGGTGTTGTCATAACACTTTGTTGATCTTACGGTACTCAGTGTTGAATTTGTTAGATATTTGATGTCCGATCATCGATAAAGTTAACGTTGCTATCGGGGTATAATCCAAATAATTTTATTTTGGAAGACAACAAAGATAAGATCTAAAAGTTCGATATTTAAAAGGGTTCACCAATTGCGCATTTATGTATTTGATGGTTGGTTTTATTATTTATGAAATTATAAAAAGGTGGGAGGATTAATTATAATGACAATCAATTAGATTAAATAATAAAAGTTTAATTTAGTTAAACTTTAATTATTTAATTGAAAGTGCTTTTATTTATTTATTTATTTATCAAAAGTTGATATTTAAATTATAATGTAAAGTAACCAAATTAGTTAATTACTTGGTGCTATTTGTAAGAGTTATAAGGTGATAAGTGTAAATAGTTTTATTACTTAAACACCTAGTAAGCATCATTTCAAAGCGCTTACCCTGTTTTCATTTCCCACTCACTCTCTCACATACCACCACCGTCGGCCCCATTTCCGGTTAATAGGTTGCCGCTGCTGACTGTTGTCGCCGCAACCACCATCACTATACACCGCCCCATCAAAACCCTAGATTGTACTAGTTGATTCATGTTTCTGTTTGACGGGTTCCCGATTCGGTTGATTTGTGTTCGTGTCACTAATAAGACAGTTGTTGTATCCATTGTGTTTATTTGGATTTTCTTCGTCAAAGGTTGATTTCCAGAAGTTTACGAGGAAGAGATGACAATGATTATTCTACTTGATAATCTCACTATCTCTCCTTATTTTCCTTCATATGTCACATCTCAGAAAACTCAATCTTCTGATGAAGATTCTGTTTTTTGAAGATGCAGTGTCTACCGATTCCACCACGCAAATTACAACAAATGTGGATTCTGAGACTGCTGATCAAAACATACTAAATTTGGATTCTAAAGTACAAGTACCGTTAAATCCAACAAGCTGAATCCATGATGTTCATCCTCAAGATCTTATTATTGGTGATACGAATGTTGGAGTTCGTACATGCAATCAACTTAACAAGTCTCTTGATGGATTGTACTTAGAGATTTGTGAAACTGGGCAACTTAATGAGTGGATCTTTCAGTGTGATATATCACAATTTGAACTGAGTGGTATTACTAATGCGTTGAAAGAGCCATCGTGGGTTGAGGCTATGCAGGAAGAATTGCTCCAATTCAAGAAACTAGGCATATGGCGCTTAGTGGATCTTCCTTTAGGAGCGAAGAAGATTGGTACAAGATGGACATTAAAATGTAAATGCAACGATCGTGGCATTGTTCGGAACAAAGCCCAATTAGTCGTATAAGGATTTACCCAAGTCGAAAGAATCGACTACAATGAAGTTTATGCACCCGTTGCACGTCTTGAGGCAATAAGAATTTTCTTATCTTTTGCCTCATACAAGCGCTTCAATGTTTATCAGCTTGACGTGAAGAGCGCATTTTTACATGGTAAGCTTCATGAAACAATGTATGTCGCTCAACTACCGGTTTTTGAAGACCACATTCATCCAAATAAGGTTTATCCGTTGAATAAAGCATTATACGGTCAACATCAAGTGGCGAGGGCATGGTACGAGACTCTGTCAATCCGTCTTGTGGAAAACGGGTTCCGAATGGGTGTGATAGATTGCACACTGTTTATTAAAGAACAGAGAGATGATATTCTTATTGTTCAAATCTACGTGGATGACATTATCTTTGGATCAACCGATGATTTAGTGTGCAAGGAGTTTGAGCAAATCGTGTTGAAGAAGTTCGAAACGAGTGCTATGGGATTCTTTTTGGTTCTGCAGGTCGAACTGACGGACTTTGCCATCTTTATTCACCAAACAAAAGATGTGAATAACATACTGAGCCGATTCAGTATGCAATATGCAAAGACTGTAGCAACCCCACTAGAACACACTCACGGGATTGGTCCAGATGAGTAGGGTGAAACCGTTGATCCAAATCTTTATTGTGGAATTATCAGATCCCTTATGTACTTAGCATCTTAGCAGCTTCTCGGCCGGATATTATGTTTGCTACATGTCTGTGTGCACTATATGAGTCAGCCACACGTCACTCATCTACAAGCTGTCAAACGGATTTTACGTTATATGAAGGGTGCCCAGACACCGGTCTTTGGTACCCTAAGGATGATAACTACAACTTGACCTCGTTTAGTGATTCTGATTATGGTGCTTGCAAGTTAAATGCTAAATCGACTACCAGGGGGTGTCAATTCTTTGGTGAGCAGTTGGTGACTTGGCAATGTAAGAAGCAGACACCAGTTTCCATATCGACTTGCAAAGCCGAATACATTGCTGCTTCTAGTTGATGCTCTAAAATCTTGTGGATGCAAAAACAACTTCGGGATTACGGTTTAGACTTTCCAAACTCTCCTATTTATGTTGATAACCAAGCCGCCATTAGTATCACGAGAAATCTGGTGCAACACTCAAAAGCAAAACCACGATTGCTATGAAAAGAAACTTATCGATGTAGTTAAAATACCCACGGATTTTCATAAAACCGATTTATTTCAAAAGCGTTTTCTAAACCACGTATTGATTTTCTCTTAAAAACAAACGACATTCTACCATTAACTGAAGTCATTAAATAATAAGAGTTAAATCCAGATTTAGCTTTGGTTATTCGTGCTTTAGCTGTTTTATTGCTTATCATTATTTTTATTTATTTGTTCTATTTTCTGTCTTACTTTTCAAAATTTGGAAAGTTAAAAACATTTGAAAAACCAAAAATGACAAAAAGGTTTTCCAATTTTTTGTCTAAGTTTTTTTAATAAGTTGTTTATATTTCTTTTCAAAAACTTTCAAAAAGACAAAAACATGTAAAAAATGTAAAAAGACAAAAACATTTGAAAAACCAAAAACGACAAAAGATTTCCGTAGTTTTTAGTTTTAGTGTGAGAAATTGTATATATGCTTCGGTAAAACTTAACACCCCGAATTTAGGATTATACTTATGTTAATGTACATATTCGGTAGTACTTATAACAAAAGCCAAAAACAATTGAAAACCCCAATAAGATAAAACAATACAAAATCAAACACAAAAACAACCCTTTAAATTTTTTTATTTTCATATCTTAGTTTTATGGGGAGGACCTATATATAGTTAAAATAGAATGCACAAAAACAATACAAAATCCAAAACAAAAACAAAAACAACCCTTTAAATTTTTTTATTTACATATCTTAGTTTTAGGGGAACACTTGTATATGGTTAAAACAGAAAAAACAAAAACATAAAAAATGTAATTTTGAAAATGAGAAATTGGTCCAACCATTTGAGAAATATTGGTTCATTAATTGTATTTCATGACTCATTAATTAATATAAAAAATGAAAAAATAGAATAAGTGATTAAATCAACTAATCTAGATATGCATAAAAGGTCGTCATGTCGCTGAAAATAAACAAAAAATTGAACAAATATTCTCAACTTGTGTGACTTTACACCTTGAAAGGCGTAGTGTTTGATCTTTTGGCATTGATTGTGTGATTGCTTATTTTATGTGATTGTTTATTGTCTTAAACCTTATCTAAAATAACTGCTTTTGATCATGTGCTCTTATTCTGAAAGAAATTTATTTAATCACCATGTATAATATCTCATCTCAAAGCTTAAGTCATCTCTGCGTATACGTCAATATCAACCTGATCACTCGACTTTGAAAACCGTGCATAATTAGTCTTTGAGTATTCTCTGCGTATACGTTGATACCGATCTGATTAGTCACTTGTGAACAATTTAAACTTATTTTAGTTTTTTATTTTTATTCATGACTCAGACCTTATCTGCGTATACGTCAGTATCGACCTTATTGTTGTGTCATGAACATTTTTAATTTATTTTTGCATGATCATTTCCGTTATCATAACTTAGAGCTTAAATGAAAAAATAAATCATTGTGATTTAGATAATTCACAACGCTGGGATACGTCTGATAGTATGAGGGATATTAAACCCTGTATAAATTACTAAAAGGATAATTTATTATCATCAAGTGAGCTTGAACGTTTAAAATCTACAATCGATTTTATGTTATTAATCACAAAATTATAATATGTATAAATAGGGAAAGGATAAACTAAATAAGGAGCTTATTCTAAGAAACCTAAGAGGGATTACAAAAAACGCCATAACCGTCTCAAACGAACTTCGATTTAACTCATTTTAGCGGCATTGGAACCTTCTTGTCAGAATTTACGATCTTAGCTTTTAGGGTTTAGCTTTTGGGTTTAGATCTTATGGTTTAGCTTTAGGGTTTAGCTTTTAGGGGGT
>WOUH02000003.1:5501292-5514225 GCA_009936405.2 Stevia rebaudiana | reverse complement strand
ATGGGTAATTACCCGAAAGATACCCGATGGGTAATGGGCCGGGTATGGGACACATTTTTACAATCGGGTATGGGACTGAGATTAGCAATACCCGGCCCATACCCGGCCCATTGCCATCCCTAGCTATATGGTCAATCCTTTAAAGTGACCATATCGCATTATTTTTCTTTTTTCTTCATGGCTAATAAATGAAATTGATTTTCTTCGACCAAGTAATAAGTTTTGGACCAAAATTTCTCTAAACATTTTGGCTTATTTAATTGTACTTAATTAACTCATTTATAAACAAACTGTTATTATGTTATTTTTCAAAGTTAATCTATAAATATACATGCATTGTCTTTAGAAAATTCAAGGCTAAGTTATTGATGTATAGTAGAATTCTTAGGCTTGTTGACTACAATATGCTAAATTTTAAATCTGTTCGTGGTGAATATCAATAGACTCAAACTACTTTGGTTGTTTCGTCTCTATTCACATCCATTCACCCTTCAATCATGATGTGCAACCTAGTATCTTTGTTAGGATCATATTAGTTTTATATGAGATGAATTCAAAATATTATTAACAACGGAAATTAAACAAAACAATTCATCAAATCATATTTCATATATTGATCAAATTTGATTACAACTTATTATCTTAAACTCGCCCCACTCAAGTGGATGATATCTCACAATGTGTGTGTTTGTGTTGTCCAAGATCATCAGCAATCTACAAGTGCACACACAAATTTCATTTATAAAATATTCGACGTCACTAATTATGTCACATCATTGATAGTGACATCAATCAACCTTAACTGTCAACAGTTCTATAACAATAACAACTGACACAAATAATTAGCTACTGACAAACTAAATAGCTACTGACTATTATTACAACTAATGATGACAATGTTGTTCTTCATTTTTGTATCTTCATAAGTAGTTGTCTTCTTAGTTTTTATTATACCTAGATCTATAGTGGTGCCCTTCTTAGACTTTGTGTTTTTTAAAGATATAAAATGGTTGCATTTTTGTACGGGTAATTGTAACACCCTTTGTAATCAAGGTTTAAGAGCTTAATATATTGAGTGAAATTGAATAAATAGGTAAACATGTAAATTGAAACCATTTGTTTTAGTACAAGTTGAAACTGAATAAATAACATGATACACCGGTTTTTATTGTTGGCGGTATGTTAGTTGTATGAGGTATTTAGATGTGTGTTCTCTAAGTGACACATGAATATCGTATAAATAATTTAGGCAAATTGGATTTAAATAATCATATTTTTTTTTTGTATTGACCAATAATAATCACACCTGGAAATAACCTTAAAATAATCTCACATTTTACTTTTTATTTCAATAATGGTCCCGCCGTTAGTTTTTTGCTGACATGTCTGTCTATGTGGGACCATTATTGAAATAAAAAGTAAAAGATGAGATTATTTTAAGGTTATTTTTAGGTGGGATTATTATTAGCCAATACCCAAAAGGTGGGATTATTTAAATCCAATTTGCCAATAATTAATTAATGTTAGTGTAATCTTACATGTATCTTTTTTCTATAAGGTCCTTATCTACTTATGTGATAGGTTTGTGTCCTCTTGGTCCATTCTTATACACATGTAAATATATTTTTGTTAGTAAAGGTTTTTATCATCAAAATGTGTGTTTAGGTAGATTGGAATTGTAAATATATTTTGACAAAGTTCAATTATGATCGCTTTCAACAGGGTATGCGCGTACAATGTTCGGTTATCTACATTGTTATTTCAATAACTTAGGATGTTTCTTTTCCTTATGTAAAGTAAAGTATTAGTTAATCTATAAAATTTCTTTAGACAACTATGAATGATATATTTTTTTTTTCATCAACCTTGTAGTACATGGGTGATGGGTACTAACCTAGTATGCAAATATGTTAATTCATTTATTTATGTTTTCTATAAAGATTTCATTAATGTTTTTTATTTATTTTTTTGTATACTGCAATATATGTAGTATTAAACAATTTACGACATGATTTTTTATATTATGTTAATGTAGCTTCATTATACTCTTATTAAAGATAAAAAGATTTTGTGATTTAGTGGCGGAAGCCATTTTAAAAAATAAATAACGTATGAAAAATAAGATATATTTAAAGTTAACTTAAGTAAAGTATTTTATTTCTTGCATGTATAGTAATTCTCTTGTGAACCACTCATTATAAAGGTATGCTTATCTTTGTCTGGTTATACACAGAAAATCACATGATTAATAAAAAGATATATTTGTAATGATTCTTTTAAGCTCTTGCTATTTGGACACCCCAAAATATATTCACACACCCCTACCAACCCTATACACGTATAGGGCTATACGTGGCGTATAGCGCACTTTTCGTCCGACAACCTCGTATGTCGTACATGAGTTGATGTCGGGGACTATACGTGCGTATAGGGTTTTTTTTTAATATTATATTATATCCTCTCGTCCCGATACGACGTGTGTAGATGTTTCTTACGCGTTTAATTGTTATGTTACGAGTTTGACAAAATTTTTACGATTCCGACTTTATATGTACGGGTTTGAGCGGGGTTACGAGTTTTAAGGCTTTGTGAAAGAAGGTTCACGGGTTTGTAAAAGAAGGTTCACCGATATTAATATTATTAATATACGTTTTCACGTGTCTTTTAAAATTAATAATTTAGTTTTATATATATATTTTTTAATTATTTCTTAAGCTTAACAATTCGATTATTAATATCAACACACTCATACAATTTTAAACAAACAAAATACCAACACACATTACAATTTTAAACAACTAAAATATCAAAAACACATTACAATTTTAAACAACCAACACTACAATCATATACATAACACATAACAAAAGTACTAAACGAATACAAATACTAACTAAATACATCAAGGAGAATGGGGAGGGGTATATACCCGTGGTTCGGGTAGTAGAGGTACGTCCACCCCGGTAAAAGCAGACCGCTCGACGATCACCTGGATCTGTCAGTCCGTCAGATCCTAAGGCGGTGGACCTGACGGACTAGTGAGGCCTGGGTCTGCACCACCTACTGCAACGTCTCTGCCATCTGCTGTTGGGTCTGTGCCATACCCCACAAAAGTGCATCTACCTTTGCAGGTAGCCTAGCTACACAATCCACGTGTCGTGGATGCTGTGGTGGCTCGTGCGGCGACTGTTGGACCACCTCAGGATGTGGTGGGTCCTGGTGCTGAGGTGGATCATGTGGGCCCTCCTCTTGCTGCTGCAGGTCAAGCTCCTCCTCCTCAAGAAGGTCTCCCTGCTTCCAGATCCGACCTCTGCGTAAACACCAACGCAACACACCCTGTTATTTGTAAAGATTGATTTAATAAAACTACTTTATTAATTTTAAAGAATTGATTTTATAAAACTAATTTATTAATTTATAAGAATTAATTTTTTTTAAATCTAATTTATTAATTTTAAATAATTGTTTTTATAAAACAAATTTAATAATTTAAGAGAATTAATTTAATAAAACTAATTTATTTATTTTAAAGAATTGATTTTATAAAAATAATTTATTAATTTTAAAGAATTAATTTAATAAATCTAATTTATTAATTTTAAAGAATTGATTTAAAACTAATTAATTAAAAAAATACCTATACGCCATGCATAGCGACGTGGCGTATAGGTAATATACGCCCCTCGACCCCTCGTTTGGATACCCATACGTGACCCATACCCGACTCGAATACCCTCCACGTATAGGGCCGTACGTGTCGTATAGTTCTACATACGCCGGTTGTCCCTCGTTTGAATATCCATACGCGACCCCTGAACCCGACCCAAATCCGCTTTCATCTGTTTCGTGACTAACGAAGAACTATACGCCACATATAGGGTCGTACGTAGCGTATAGTTCTTAAAAAAAAAATCTGATTTTCATATTTAAATCCACCTAAATCAACATGATAACTAACCTATTGCTCGAAAAAAGAGTTAAGGGTTGATCGATACATACCTATATAGTGGAAAGAAGGAAGATCGGTCGCGTTTTTAGCCGGTTCAAGATCGTCGATCGAAAGGTATTGGGTGTTTTTGGGGGTCGTATTGTGAGTTTTGGCATACAGGGGGCCGTATTACCCTTTTTAGAAGATCTCTACGCCACGTATAGGCCTATACGTGGCGTATAGTTCATAATTTTTTTCTTAAAATTAATTTAACAAAATTTTTAAAAAGTGAAATGAATTAACGTGCTTAATAACAAACATATAAAATTTAACATGATTTGTCAAAAATTAACTTATAATATCGTACACTTGTTCGTTTACAGGATTAATCGAGCGCATATAATCTATATAACTTTGATGACGATCACGGTAGTAGGTCGCCCATTCTGATGCTTCTTCATTTCGATATATACATTACAAAGTGTATTGATCGGAGACATCGGATAGTTACCATGTACATCAACGTGGATGTAATGATATTGTGAATGAACAATAGACACTACTCGATGAGATAAGCATCTTCTCGGACTAAGGTACAGAGGGAAAACAGTTTGACAGAGGTTATTGGTAAAAATATGTACAATTATGCCCCATCTCTGAGCAATCATAAAGGCCGTGAAAGACATTTGCATCCAAAAAGGCCTGGTGTCGGCCCGAGCTCCTGCCAGTTAATGGAATTATATATTATGTTATAGTACCCCTCTTGAAAGGGTTTAACCAAATAACCTGTGTTTGTAAGGGTTTAACCAAATATCTGTTACATAAGCTACAACCCCTAAAAAACAAAATTTATTAATGTATAATAATTCAAAATTTATATTAAATAATAAATCAACACTTACTCTGTAAATCTTTGACTACCAGATCTTCGAATAATTCGTTGTAGTTGTAGTAAAAAATTTCTAGCGTCCTAGAATTACACGTAGTGCCCCACCGTGACTTAAACTACTTCCAATCTTCGTCAGAAAATCTTTGCTTGCAGTGTTTGCTGATATTTTTACTGATGTGCCATCTACAAAGTTGTTTGGAGGCATCTGGTTATACTTTATCACATGCATTAATAAGTGCCAGTTTTCTAGTTTTCTATTTGTTAATATTACATGAGGCTCCATACACAGATTCAACAAGTCTTTTATTTTTTCTAAAACCCACAGGTAATTCTCCTATCGTTCATTACAAATAAAAGCATGCACCACACAAAACGTTCGCAACGTTGATGTCACACCAACTATTTGTACAAACAGAAGATTGTACATGTTTGTTTGTAAGTGGCGTCGATCTGCAAAACATGTGGGAAGGAAGGCCACCAACCGTGTGATTGGTTACTACGAAAAAATATATTCTCCACCACATTTGAGGCGGGGTCTTCTTGAGTATAGTATACATACCCCTTGGTATGCAATATGTTTTCTAGAATCTGCATAGGGGTATTCCCAACTTTTTTTTTGCTTTTAATTTTTTGTTGGGCGTTGTATATGTCTCTCGAGATTGAGACGTTTGCGGGGTTATGATGTTTTATGATAGAAAAGATGTTGCGTGGCTCCATTCATTGCCATGTTTGTTCATCTGGGTTCAGTCTTCTAGCATATGGGCTGCCCCTCCATATGTTGAATCGAACCATGGTTGTGTTTGTTCCTCCCACCTTCACGTTCCAGAAACCACCATTTTCGTCGTATATCCCAAACAATAGAAATTGACAACCAATTTTTTTGCTGCGGTTTTTTTTAAGTGTGGCTGTACTCTTGTGTTCGCCACCACGGTCACAACGGAGCCACACTTTCTTCACATTACCAGTTTTCTTTGATTTATTTGTTCGACCGGTGGCAATAACATAACCGTTGTCCACTTTTCTTTTTTTTACCCAAGTCACCAAGTGTTCATGCGTATAGAATACCTTGAAAATTAAACAATAATTAACAAACAGTAAAAAATAATTAACATATAATAGTAACATATAATTCTAAGACCTTGTCGGTATTCCAATCTATTGTCGGATACTCTGTTTCGTCAGTCTCTTCCTGCTTCAATTGTTCAGGGTTCAAATACACGAACTCGCCATTGCTTTGTTGCGTATAAGAAGGTTCACCCCCAAATCCAGTATACAGTCCGCTTTCATCAACATAAGGAGTGTTCAAATCTAACCCACCGTAAGAAGAGTTATCGTGTGGCTGGTAATTTAAATCAGGAAGATATGTCCATGTACTGTTAGATTGAGGCTCTAATTGGTTGATTTCTGGCACCTCTAGATAGTTTGAATTGGTGCCAAAAAAGAAGTTCTCAGTCAGCGATAATTTCGTGCTTTTATATTGGATTTCGTTTGATTTTTGAAAATGTGTCGTTCTTTTGAAAGAAACCGAACGTATATATTAACATCGTGAGAATAAAACATCATGTCAAATAATGCAACAATACGCCACGTATAGATACATATATGTCGTATAAGATAACCTATACGTCATTTATAACTCCATATGGGACGTATAGGGGTCTTGTCGTTCAGAAGCACAGAATTCTCGTACCTATACGCCACGTATAGGCCTATACGTGGCGTATTGGTTGACAACCTGACAGCTAATCATCGTACCAATACGCCACCTATAAACCTATACGTGGCGTATATGTTTCTTTTTGCAGTCTTTTTTCGGGGATTGACCGATCGTCCCACATACAGGGCCACGTATGGACCTATACGTGTGAAAAAATAGATTTTGGATGTACATTTAACAACAGCCTTCTTTTAAGGAAAACACAAAACCTTTTCTCAGGTTATATGATATCAACCCTAGAGATAAATGGTTATGCAGTAGAAATCTACTTTTTATGTACTTTTTCTACACACACAACTAAAAGTAGAAAAGTAGGGGGCGTAAATCTTGTCATTGATTAAGTAATTAAGTTTTCCGGTAGAATTGTTCAAAATGAAAATAACCTATATTTTTAGTCATGTCAATCAACCTTAGTCGAACAAAAACTTAAAATTATGTAAGCCAAACACAAGTCATTTAACTAAACATGTAATAATTTGTTAATCACCTGTTTTTTAAAAGTAGGTAGTAGGCTAAACAAGTTTGTAGATCGACAAACACATTAGTGTGCTGAATTGTTTAACTAAACAGATTAGACAGTTCGACATATATACAAATCGTTAAAAGGTAGGTTAAATCTAACACTTTGAGGTGCACACCTTCGTTGGGAGTGTGAATGGCATGGACCATGCCAAAAAACGCCCTAACACCATCCCCTTTTTGAAACTGGTGGCTAGGGTTTTTTTTTGTGATATTGGGCTCGGTTAGTCGAATGGGCTGGGGCCAGATCTGGTTTTATCGGATTTGGGCCTAGAGAATTATTGTATGTTGGATTGGAGAGAATTGGGTTTAGTATTTCCTATGGGCTGGTTGGTATGGGCTTCAAGCAAATTTAAAACTGGTATTAGGGATCTGGGCCCAATGAGTTGGACTTTGGCTGCATTACTGGGCCGATGTTGATCGTCACTAGTGGACAGGAAAGTACTAGAAGATTGGATTATTCCAGTTGAGACATTGCCTACTGAAGGAAGAAACCATGGCTAGATAGTTTTTATTTATTCCTAGATTGGTAGGAATGTAGTTTGATTGATTTTTGTTGGTCAAGTGTTTTTTTTGTTTACGTGTAGGCGGCATGTCGCCTACATGAAATAAGTGACACTGTCACATTCTTGTTCTTTTTGTTTGTTTATAATAGAATCACCGAGGTAAACTCTTTACCTAAAAAAACTGCGGGCGTGGTTCATTCACACATGGTTGGAACCACGGACGTGGTGACTTTGGTGTTTTTTCTATTTTGTTTTTTTTTTAACAAATCATAATACACTACTTCACCGTGTTATCAATCACACACTCACCATCACTATTCATTTCCACCAATAACGTCTACGTAACATAATCACTCACCCTTCAAACCAATACGTATACCCATCTAAAACTACCTATATCCCATGATCTAAAACTATAAGTCGAACCGTCGTTTGAATATTTAAATGTGTAAATTTACAACCATATGTTTTTGTGATTCATTCATATTTTCTTGCATCAAATATGGTTGAAAAAGGTCGAATTGCCAACCGAAGTTGACCTGGAAAACAAGACCAAATCGCAATAAAAAAGTCGACCTATAAAAATCAACCAAATTTCGAAACTGGAATCACATCGGCGGCATCTCAATTCAGCATTCCGATCTCTGTTTTCACTTCACTCAGCAATCCAATTCACTGAAAATGTGTGGAATTTTCGCGTACTTGAATTACGATGTGAGCAGAGAGAGACGCTACATCCTCGAAGTCCTCTTCAATGGCCTCCGTCGTTTGGAATACAGAGGCTATGATTCCGCCGGAATCTCCATCGATTCTTCTCCTGTCGCCGGCGCCGGCGTGGATCACCCAGCGTGTGATCCCCCTCTTGTGTTTCGCCAAGAGGGTAACATTGAATCGCTGGTCAAATCTGTCTACCAAGGTATTCATGATTTGGATTATGTTTCTTGCCATAATGTTTTGGGATTCTTTGACCTAGTTTTGTTTTACATCAATGTTAATTGATCCACTTTTGGGCATTTTAGTAGCTCAACATGTTATCATTCCCTTTCTTGATGAATTGCAAGTCTGCAAAACCATGTGTATTACAATTTTGTTTATTCTGTTTAAATTATTTGTTTGATAAGTTCTAAGGTTTATTCTATTGAATTTACCAAATTGAACCATTAAGGTTTTGGGTGCTTATGGATAAACTGAAGTCTGATGGTTATATCTGATAGGAATTTGGTATAATGGTCTTATAATATAAAGTATTGAAATTTGGCATGTATTGGGTTTTAACTATAATTGGTTTGTAAGAAATATTAGAACCATTGTTAATGGCTTAATGTGTTCACTGTTACCTTTTCTTTTGCCTTTTATGTTTATAGGATTATTGTTAAATTTGAATCTTCTGGGTAGATAAGTGATTCTTTAAGCTCATAAAAACTTGTATTTTTTTGCCAACAAATTGGAGCTTAGTAGAGTTTCTGATTTTAACTTCTATATAAGTAGAACTAGGTTAGAAACCTGTGTATTGTACAGGTTGAATAAAGAAAATATTAAATAATGAAGGAGTGAAATAAGAAATAAAGGGTTGAATAAAGAATATTTAATATTACACTGGGAAGAAATAAAATATGGAGTGAAATATGACAAGTGGTAAAAGGAAATCTTGGACTCACTGAATTATATCACATGGCTCTTGAAGTTACTTATTTATTAGGTATAGATTTGCTACAAAATTTGCAATTTTTTTTCTGGGAAATTGGGATTTTGTGGAGTGCTTAATATTATTAAGATTTAGAAGTTTTTTTATGTGGTTGGATTCGCAACCGGGTGTAAAACGCACTGGCACCGGGAAACATGAGTATGCTATCATTAACTTTTAGTTTGGCTTCTTGAACATTATTTCACATTTTCTAGACTGTAAATTTGAAATTCATACTATAGTTTTTGTGCTTAAAAAATAAAGCTGCTTTTGTGGTTTTAATAACAGTTGAGATCATATTGTATGTAGATTTTGTTAAAAGTTAACAATTCTATTCATTAATTGAATTGGTGTATCAGAGGTCTCTGCCACAGATTTAAACCTGGAAGAATCGTTTTCCGTTCATGCTGGAATTGCACACACCCGGTGGGCGACCCATGGAGAACCATCTCCAAGAAATAGTCACCCTCAATCATCTGGTGCTGGAAATGATTTCTTGGTTGTTCACAATGGAGTTATTACCAATTATGAGGTGTGCTTATGATTTTTGTATCCACTATATTGCAAACTACTGATTCTATCAAATGAATGCAATCTTGTATTGACTTTTGCTTCATTTACCATTTTTTTGCATACATAGATATATCATTGTTTTTTGTATATGATATAGTTTTAGAATAAATTTATGCAGGCATTGAAGCAATCTCTTCTACGCCATGGATATACTTTTGAATCGGAGACTGATACAGAGGTGATCCCAAAGCTTGCAAAATTTGTTTTCGACAAAGCAAATGAAGGAGGTACTTAAAACTTTAACAAATACAATACAATACAATGTGTTGTTGACGTAAACATTAATTGGTTGGATATTTTTTTACTGGTTCAGGCGATCAAACTGTCACCTTTAGTGAGGTGGTGCTTGAGGTCATGAGGCATCTTGAAGGAGCGTACGCACTTATATTTAAAAGCAGACATTATCCAAATGAATTGATTGCTTGTAAACGTGGTAGTCCTCTGCTTCTTGGTGTAAAAGTAGGTTCTAAATCTTCTTGTTTACAATAATAATTTTTTTATTTTTTTTTTTGCTAAATGGGACTTGTATTGACAACAATGTAGGAATTTGCTGAAGAACAGAACAATGGAACACCGTATACCGATATGAATATCTCGAAAAACGGTCACCCTAAAGAACTTTTTCTATCGAGTGACCCGCATGCCCTTGTTGAACACACAAAAAAGGTGTTGGTGATCGAGGATAGTGAAGTTGTTGACATTAAGGTACATATATGATATATATGGTTTTTGGTATCCAAAATTGGTTTGTTCGGTTTCTGATTGTTGGTTGTTTCAGGATGGAGGAGTGACGATCCTGAAGTTTGATCAAGGGAAAAGGAAAGATGGAAAACCTCTTTCAAGACCTGCTTCTGTGCAACGCGCTTTATCCATTCTTGAAATGGAGGTTGAGCAAATAAGCAAGGGTAAATATGAACATTACATGCAGAAAGAAATTCATGAGCAACCAGAATCCTTAACCACAACGATGCGTGGCCGGCTTATACGCGGTGGGTCCAGCAAAAAGAAGAGTGTCCTCTTGGGTGGACTCAAGGATCATCTCAAAACTATTAGAAGAAGCAGGCGGATTGTTTTTATTGGATGTGGTACTAGCTATAACGCCGCTTTAGCTGCCAGACCTATATTGGAAGAACTTTGCGGTAAGTACTTTACAGGTTGCGTTGACCTCAGGTTTGGTTGACCCGAAACACAATTTGTACAAACATTTCAGTAACAAAAGGGTTGATAATTATTTTTTACCCCTAATAATCTGATAAATTGACAGGTATACCTGTTATGATGGAGATTGCAAGTGATCTGTTGGATAGACAGGCACCTGTGTACAGAGATGATACAATAATATTTGTTAGTCAATCTGGTGAAACCGCTGATACTTTGAATGCTCTTGAATATGCTCTTGAAAATGGTGCCTTATGTGTCGGCATTACAAATACAGTTGGTAGTTCTATTGCCCGCAATACGCACTGTGGTGTGCATATCAATGCTGGTAGTGAGATTGGTGTTGCAAGTACGAAGGTAGGTATATAATATATCAGATCTATTATTATTATTTTTTTATGGCAAACTGGACTTTAATTCAGTATTAAAATTCAATTTGCCTTTTTTATTATCATCATACTTGTTTCTTGATGTTGATATAATTCAGGCATATACAAGTCAAATAGTGGTGATGGCTATGGTGGCTCTGGCAATCGGGGCTGACACCATATCTACTAAACAACGAAGAGAGGGAATAATAGAAAGTCTTCTAAATTTGCCAGGTGCAGTTTGAAGTGATTATGTGATATAAGATATATTGATCTAGATAATCAGCCAGGCTGTAGAATTTCAAGATGACTAAGTATTTAATTAGGGTGTCAACGAGTCGATCCTGAGCTCGCTTCAGCTCGAGTCGTTTAATTTAGAGAGCTAGAACTCGCTTGTTTCAAGAGATGTAGCATTTTTTATATATTTATTTTTTATATTATATATCAATTAATTATCTTTATAATATTGTATAAATGTCATACCTTGTAAATTCCACTTGTAGTAAAGCTATTGGTAGGGTCTGGAGAGGGTGGGATATAGACAAACGTTATTGCTATCCCTGGGAAAGGGAGGTAAAGCAACAGACAATGGATCGTGTTAATTATATATACAGTATGTAAAATTAAATTTATATAAATAATAGCCTCGTTTATTAAATGAGGTTCAATATAAGCACGAGTTACACCCGAGGGTACAAGTGACATTTTGTTTCTGAGATTGAAGGAAATAAACAAGGTCACAATGAGTAATATTATGGTATTATTGTGCAGGCAAAATCAGGGAAGTACTGAAGCTTGATGAAGAGATGAAAGATCTGGCAAGATCATTAATATCGGAGCAGTCACTTCTTATGTTTGGAAGAGGATATAACTATGCAACAGCTCTCGAGGGTGCCTTGAAGGTCAAGGAAGTCGCACTTATGCATAGCGAAGGAATACTTGCTGGTGAAATGAAACATGGCCCGTTAGCTTTAGTTGATGAAAATCTCCCTATTGTTGTCATTGCTACTCGCGATCAATCTTTCAGGTTTGTTTTATTGTCTTATCAAATGGTTCATTTGCAATCTGTGTTGATGTTTTTTCTTTTTGATGTTTTCTATCAGCAAACAGCAGTCGGTTATTCAACAACTTAAAGCTCGAAAAGGTCGATTGATAGTGATGTGTACAGAAGGAGATGCAGCAGCCGTGTGTGGTGGATCCTGTCGAGTAATTGAGGTTCCTCAAGTTGTTGATTGCTTACAGCCTGTTGTCAACATAGTTCCGTTGCAGGTATTTTTTTATTTCTATTTTTGGCACCCTTTCGGTTGTTTAGTCATCTTATCATTACACGTATTATAATATCAATTATGTCACACATTGTGTGTTTATTGATGCGTCATATATGTTCAAATATAACCAAATGTAACAACACTAGCACTAACTAGGTTTTAGTACATTATTTTAAATAATAGGATTATAAATATATATATATATATATATATATATAGGTTAAATATATAATGAAATCCCTCTCGAGTTGAGAAAACCCAAGAAACTCTAAGGGAAACCCAAAAACGCTAAGTTAAAAAATTTATTTAAAAAAAAAAAAAAA
>WOUH02000003.1:5465814-5495741 GCA_009936405.2 Stevia rebaudiana | reverse complement strand
AAACAGCCACACCAGTCACCGCTAATCACCACTTAAACCGCTATCTCGTCGGAGGACGACCGGATTTCCCTGGATCTAGTCAAACACGAGTACAACATCAAGAGGATAACCAATATCGGTGTTATTCAACAAAGAAATCACAGATCGGAACTAGATCGAGCGATTCATACCATATTCTACGTGAAATCGGGAAAAATCAGTCCACCACCGCGAGCTCACTCTTACCTTCAAACCTCACTCGATCCAGCCAAGAACCACCACCGCCGACACCCTATCTACTCGAATCCGACCGTCAGTCACCGTCATATGTGTCGATGAGACTGTATTCGGGAAACCAAAGCCACCATGTCACTGCCACATGTCCTCAAGCTTCTCGTACAGGAACCTCCGAGCCACCATCTCCATCGACTGTAACAGTCACCATCGTCGCCAGTTGTGGAACCTTTGACCCCTCTCGGGACATCACAAGAAGGGGAAAGCATGGTCGTGGTAATCGATGAGAAAGGAGGAGGGGTCTCTGGGCGTGTGTCGGTTGGCCGGAGAAACCGCCAGAGGTAGGTAGAAAGAGTGTTTATATACCCAAGGGTTATTAAAATGGATGCACCCATTCTAGGGTTTCGAAAATGGATGCACCCATTAAAGTGGATGCACACATTCTAGAGTTTTTAAAATGGATGCACCCATTCGAGGATTTTTAAAATGTATGCAACCATTCTAGAGACGGTAGAAGAAGGAAGGGTGGTCCCTTTCTCTCTCTAAGTTTCTCTCCCTCTCTCTAAAAGGGATGCACCCATTTTAGGGTTTTGAAAATGAAGAAGAAGGTAGAAAGAGTGTTTATATACCCTAGGGTTTTTAAGAATTCAATTGCGTATACGAACTTGTCTCGTGTAGCGGTAAATTTTCACAGATTATTATTTCAAGACGAAACGTACCATGGATAATTGATTTGAGCGAGTTTGACTCGGGTTAACCGGGTTGGACCAGCTTTGACCGAGACCCAAATCAACCACAAACATGACTACAACCAAAATCGACACCAAACAGTACCCTCCGGCGGCCATCTGTCGTAAACAGCCACACCAGTCACCGCTAATCACCACTTAAACCGCTATCTCGTCGGAGGACGACCGGATTTCCCTGGATCTGGTCAGACATAAGTACAACATCAAGAGGATAACCAGTATCGGTGTTATTCAACAAAGAAATCACTAATCGGAACTAGATCAAGCGATTCATACCTTATTCTACTTGAAATCGGGAAAAATCAGGCCACCACCGTCACGAGCTCACTCTTACCTTCGAACCTCACTCGATCCAGCTAAGAACCATCACCACCGACACCCTATTTACTCGAATCTGACCGTCGGTCAGCGTCATGTGTGTCGATGTGACTGTAGCCGGGAAACCATAGCCACCACGTCGCCACCACCTATCCTCAAGCTACTCGCATAGCAACCTCAGAGCCGCCATCTACGTCGACTGTAACAGTCACCATCGTCGCTGATTGTGGAACCTTTGACCCCTCTCGGGGACGGTGCAAGAAGGGGTCGACAAGCATGGTGTCATCGTAATGGATGAGAAGGGAGGAGGGGTCGCTGGTCGTGCGGTGGTTGGCCGGAGAAACCACCGGAGGTAGGTAGAAAGAGTGTTTATATACCCAAGGGTTTTTAAAATGGATGCACCCATTCTGGGGTTTTGAAAATGGATGCACCCATTGAAATGGATGCACAAATTCTAAGGTTTTTATAATGGATGCATCCATTCTAGGGTTTTTAAAATGGATGCACCCATTCTAGAGAAGGTAGAAGGAGGAGGGGTCCCTTTCTCTCTCTAAGTTTCTCGCTCTCTCTCTAAAATGGATGCACCCATTCTAGGGTTTTGAAAATGAAGGAGAAGGTATAAAGAGTGTTTATATACCCTAGGGTTTTTAAGAGTTCAATCGCGTATACTGACCCATCTCGTGTCGCAGTTAATCATCACCGATTATTATTTTGAGACTGAAACGTACCATGGATAATTGATTTGACTGAGTTTGACCAGCTTTGACCGAGCCCCAAATCAACCACAAACATGACTACAACCAAAATCGACACCACACAACACCCTCCGGCGGCCATCTGTCGTAAACAGCCACACCAGTCACCGCTAATCACCACTTAAACCGCTATCTCATCGGAGGACGACCGGATTTCCCTAGATCTGGTCAAACACGACTACAACATCAAGAGGATAACCAATATCTGTGTTATACAACAAAGAAATCACTGATCGGAACTAGATCGAGCGATTCATACCTTATTCTACTTGAAATCAGTAAAAATGGGCCACCACCGCCGGGAGCTCACTCTTACCTTCAAACCTCGCTCGATCCAGCCAAGAACCACCACCGCCGACACCCAGTTTACTCGAATCCTATAGTCAGTCACCGTCATATGTGTCGATGAGACTGTATCCGGGAAACCACAGCCACTACGTCGCCGCCGCCTGTCCTCAAGCTACTCGTACAGAAACCTCCGAGTCACCATCTCCGTCGACTGTAGCAGTCACCATCATCGTTGATCGTGGAACCTTTTACCCCTCTTGAGGGCAGCGTAAGAAGGGGCAAGCATGGTGTCGTGGTTATCGATGAGAAGGGAGGAGGGATCGTTGGTCGTGCGTCGGTTGGCCGGAGAAACTGCCGGAGGTAGGTAGAAAGAGTGTTTTTATACCCAAGGGTTTTTAAAATGGATGCACTCATTCTAGGGTTTTGAAAATGAATGCACCCATTCTAGGGTTTTTAAAATGGATGCTCCATTCTAGGGTTTTGAAAATGGATGCACCCATTCTAGGGTTTTTAAAATGGATGCACCATTCTAGGGTTTTTAAAATGGATGCACCCGTTCTAGTGAAGGTAGAATGAGGATGGGTCCCTTTCTCTCTCTAAGTTTCTCTCTCTCTCTCTAAAATGGATGCACCCATTCTAGGATTTAAAAATGAAGGAGAAGGTAGAAAGAGTGTTTATATACCCTAGGTTTTTAAGAGCTCAATCGCGTATACTGACCCGTCTCATGTCGCTATAAACCTTCACCGATTATTATTTCAAGACTGAACCTTACCATGGATAATATAAACATGTTCTTAAACTATTCGTTCAGTTGTAATTGATTTGGTGGATAAATAATTCGAAACGCACTAACAATGCTTATATAACAATTTTATCTGATTTAAGCATTTTTACGTACCGAATAATACTGTTCTCTTTTTATTATTCTAAATATTGATAATAAATTATAAAATACTAATTTTTACTTTAATACGTGCATCGTAACGGTTAAACGGTTGGATCTAGCGATTACGCGTTAAACGCGGTTTTACCTTTTTTGCGCGTGCACTTTGCGTTTTGTCGTTACGGGTGACTTTTGTTCTTTTAATAATAATATTTATATTATTATAAATTGTTGTAGATAATTAAATCTCTCGATTTGTTAGGCGTAAACGGTCAAGCATCCGTTTTCTTTGTACGCTTCCATTATTTACATAAAGGCTTGTCAAACAAGTCTGTTAACATATATGGGCTTGCATTTCATAGATCGTTGCTTAAATGGGCTTAACCTATTATTCAGCCTATCTTGTTAAGTCCATTGGTCCAAAGTCCATTACCAAAATTTGTTAAATGTTACATCGATGGTCCGTGCTGCTCACGTGAACCTTTTTTCGATTTTGAGTTTTTGAGGATGAGGAACGCGGATGATCGTTGTCGGACGCTAGTAACCTCGTGAAGTCGTGAACGTAAATGTGTTGATCTAAGAATTCGATTTTGATCTTTTTAGTTTTTTGGATACCTAATTGTTGCAAATTGGACTTCTAGGGTAGATTGTCTTTCACTTTAGGCTTACAACTAAGAAAGTTGGTTAAAGCAATGAAATAAAAATCAACAGATGCCTATTAAATAAGTTCATGGGTGCCCGATGTATTTTGGGCTATTTATTTGAAGATATAGAAGCCCATTAGAATGTTGAGTGGTCGCATGTGCCACCCCGGTGCGGTAGTGGATCTGCCACTGCTTGCATGTTACCAAAAGTCTTCACATCACAAACTATAACATACATCCAAAACTAAGGTTTGGTTTTGAACAATGTTTTAAAACCGGACCTAACGATGAACCGGTCGTTTTACCTGTCCAATGGTCGGATCGGATTTAAGAACCGGATAACATTCAATATAAGTATTTCATGTTTTAGTATTTAAAATACCAGCATATGTTTATATATTATATAAGTGTATATGAAATTATGCTATTAATTGGTTGTTCTTCAGACTCAGTTTCAATATATATGAAAGGAACAGACTTTTGAACAAATATATGTTGTTGATCAGTTGGTTACACTGCTTTTATATCACTTGTGGCTACTGGGTTCGAAATCCATATTCAAATTTTTAATGTGAATTAACTTTTAATAGGAATTAATTAGCAAAGTTTTAGGTGGCTCTTCTTTCCTTTATAAATTATTTGGGATTGATCCCACATCGGGTCCGACACAGAAATTTAACAATCTTTGAGCTGTATAAATTGTCACATGATGCTCCAACCTAGATAAATTCCGGTCCAACCAATAGCCAGGTTGCCGGTTCAACCAAAATTTGTCACCGACCGGGCGGTTAAAGAGCAAACCGTTTCAGTGGGTATAACCGGACCGTTACTTTGCCTGAGTCTTGGTTTAACCGGTCAAACTGGCTGGTCAATGTAAACTTTGATTACAGCAAATGTGTCCTCCACTTGAATAAAATCACCAACACAATCCAAATATCAAATATTAGAAAACATTCTTACAGAGAAAAAAAATATCTAAAAGTTGCAAGGATTCTCGTAGAACACTTAATCAGATTACAAGATTTATGTATTCAGATTATAGATAACTTTGCCCCTAGACTTGTCTCAATATCAACTAACTATACATTAAGGTATTACATATAATTTAAGGATAACCACAGCTGAAGAATAGTTATACACATCAAGTATGCCTTAATACAACCAACATAAGATTATGACCATACAAGACTTGCACCAATTTGACATGAAATATTATACCCTTACCATACATAGACTCGTTAACATAACATCTAAACCATAAAACAGTAGCATACAACACCAAAGATAAAATCATATACATCAAAATAAAAAAGTCATAATCATCATCATCATCATCGTACTTAGTATATCCCATTTAAAAGTATGGTCTGAGGAGGGTAAATGTAGACAGCCTTACCTCTACATAGTAGGATAGAGAGGCTGCTTCCGATAAGACCACTGGTTCATTACCTAATTAACCGTCTATCGTAGCTTTTAACGTTATTTTCACAAAAAATAAATAAAATAATGTTAAAATTAGTGCAATTTTATTTTTACCCCTCGAGGGCCCACACATATATACATTATATTCGCGCACCACAAACAAGGCGTGCAAATATAAAAAGGACCATAATAACAATAGTAACCGATAATTTAGACCCAACACAAAATGCCTAAATTTATACAAGGCACATCAGAATGTGAAAACATATAACATTTTATTGGACATCATTTTTGTTTAATAATCTTGAGCACCCAAACATTTCAGAAGAATTAAACACTTGGACCTTAAAGATAATGTTGTGGTTACCAACCATATAAAAAAGATGAATATCCCTTCATGATATCCTATACAAGTCTCATCAAAATTGCAATAAAACATATATAAAGAAGCTACAATCTGCTTCTATATCTACATAAACAAATCGATTTCCTTGAACAAAAACTTGTGAAAAAACTTTGAATCATTGATTTTCAGGTTTATCTTCTTCAACAGTATTTTCTGGGGCAAATTTCTCTTGAGCAGCCTTGAATTCTAGATATTCCTCGAAAGGATCACCACCCGAAGAATCACTATCAGATCCTTCATGGTCTCTTGATGAAAGTCCATCTACATTAAAACCTGAAAAATAAAGGAAGCCCGTAAATAATAAAAAGTTTCATCGAGTCGGCTGTAAACTAGTCGAGATCAAACTATTCATTTATTATGAAACAAATCATGTATGCATTATATTATAAGGGAAAACTACATAAATAAAAATGTTGACACTGAAAAAAGGCCAAAATAAACATTTGACTTTTAGCCTCCCAGCTAAGCCACATCTATATTGTCGGCTAAGATTTAGCCAACCAGCTAAACTTTAGCCGGCTAGTGCAAGTGGCTTTTTTTGATTGGTTAGTTTTGTAGGCTGGTTAATTTTAGCTGGGTTGAGGAGAAGCCAGCTAAATTTTACCGGCTTGGCTTATGTGGCATTTTTTAATTGGTTGTTTTTATGGCCCCATGTGCATTCCTCTTTTTTGTGCCGTCAAAAGTCTAGCGATTAATTAATCGGTGATTAATCGCTAGTCGGCTAAGGACCTGGTAACTTTTGGCTAATAGGTCACCTAGTCGCTAGTCGGTCAAAATCAGTCCAAGTCGGGCTAGTCGGCCCCTAATCGACCTAGGCGCACAAAGGAAAAATGGGTCAAAATTGTTCAAAATCTTTTCAAAATCAATAAAAATGGCTAAAATACATTAAAATTAGTCAAAATATTTGAGGCATTTGAAAAAATATAGTTATTTTGACAAATTATATATAATTTATATATATATACATTATTTGTAAAAAATTACATATAAAAATTCCAAACTGATTAATCGTATAAATTAATCCCTAGTCCTCACACCACCGCCTGACTAGCGATTTCTACAACCATGGGTATACAAGTAACATTTTGATTGGTTGGGAGTAAATAAGAGGGCTTAAACAAGTGTTTATTTATGTGATTTTCCCTTTTTATAATCAGTTGGGGTTGGGTCAAGACTCGCGTACCTTTTCTTGAGTTAAACTTTTTGGTATGGCGTCTAATAAGCTGCTTAGTTTTTGTTATGGTGAGTTGTCTTGCAAAAGGAGAATAATCTTCACTATCACTCCATTCACCGGGCATTGCTTTTTCTCCTTCATTTCTCATAGTCCTAAGCACAAAGGCCTTGGCTTTACGCCTTTGTGTGGAGAATAATCCTCTAACCGAGGTCACAAATCTATCCCCCGCACCATCACCATCTCCATCACCGTCACCATCATGATCAAGGGTAGGAACATTTGCCAGATCGGGCTCTTTGTTCTGTCCCTTGTCTTTGAACTTCTTACCCTGCACCAACCAAATTGGAAATCGTCAATGCTATTGGATGTGTGTGTTGAATCTAAATAAATATTGAATAATCATAATTGGCTAGCGCTGGGAAAAGGCCTTGTTAACGCGACATGATGTGATGAAATTAAACTAGTTTGGGTTTGAGATGAACAGGCTTCGTGTCATAAACATCGACACGCTTATGACATGAGTAAAATAGTGTCTAAACAGGTCTTAACCCCCCTAACATGATTTTTAAAAACCTGTGCATATTATATTTCTTTTTATCAAATAATTAATAATATTTAGTTTTAAAAAATTTAATGGGTTTTTTTAATGTTACGAATTTGTTGTTAAGGATATGATTGATTGTAATTTTGGTCACCTTTATTTTATATTGTTGTTTATTAACCCTGTTAAACATGTCGGATTGGGTCATGTCGTTTTACTGAACATGTTATATCTGATCATGTTAAACAAGTCATATTCGTGTAGCAAATTTATTATCATGGTTGTGTTTAGGTGATTGATACGTTTGGCTAAAAGGTCGTGTTTGTGTTTAGTATCAGCATTAATCATGTTGTGTCATGTCATACCCGTTTAAACCTGTTTTGCCAGCCCTATAATTAGCTGTAACACAAGAGACGCGTGTATATATATATATATATATATATATATACCTGCATTCCCGTGACAGACTTGAGGACACTCCAAATAACATGCTTCTGAACTCTAGCAAACAACTTCTTCCAAGTTCCAGTGAATTCAACACGATGAAATGAATCCATCAGCAACCTCAGATCACTTACAGCAAATCTGGGCCCTTCATATGTCACTAATAATTCAACCTGATTCAATCAAATTCACAATAATAATTTATATATGTTGCAACACATATTATGAAACTCTTGATATTACGAAAATTAAGTTTATAATACAGACCAACCTGACTTATCTTGATATTATGAAACTCTCTCAACATCTCAGGCTTGCCTTTTTTGTCATTACTTGGTTTACTTAACTTCTTTTCTTCTTGACCCGTTTTTGAAGCTTTTGAATTTTTTGAAGATTTTGCGGTTTTTGAATCCTTGGATTTACGTTTACTCAATTCTTCTTGGTCTAGAGAACGCATTTCTTCTAGAAGCTCATTGGCTACAGATTCAGCTACGCTTTCTTCCCATGTTTTATCAAAAGATGAACTTCGTTTCAACTCGTGTGTTGGTTTCCCTTTCTTTGATGCCTGCATGAAACATCAATGATGCAAGTTAATGGCGATTTTGACCAAATTTAGTAATAATATTATTTGTTTGGGTTATTTTTATCTCTATCGCAGTCACATGGGTAGATAAAAATTAAAGGCTAGCTTATAAGAAAACATGCCAAATGGTTTGGAAGCAATGTTTTCAGAACCGGACATCAAACCGGTCTCCTTCGGTCAAAGGCCGGATCGGTCAGACCGGATTTAAGAACCAGATGATTTTCCATATATTTATGAATATAATATACAAAAAATTGAAAAATTCAAACAAAAAATACCAGTTCAACCACCAGTTTTCTGGTCTGACCACCGGGCCAACTGGCCGGGCAGCCCAAAAACAGTTCCAACCTATTGAACCGGCCCGGACCACCTTCCAGACACCAGTCCGGTTTTCAAAACATTGTTTGGAAGTCACTCGGAGTTTATTTTCAATGCATAATACTCATAAATAATTTTAAAAAAAAAGGAAATGTTATAAAGTATACAGCATAACTTTTGTAGATTGACACTAATATTAAATAAGAAAAAAATGGACAAAAAGTATTGCAAGCTAGCGCACAACCGTAAGAAAATCAATCATCCATTTTGACTCGTAGGATCGTAGCTCTACCCGCCCATTTATTGAACCTTTAGAATTTACAACTAAATCTTTCGCTTATGATTTTCTTGTAGATATAAAGGTTACCACAAACATATACATACAACAACAACAACAACAACCTACCCAGTGAAATCCCACTATAGTAGTAGGGTCTGGGGGAGGTGAGACAGAGACAGACCTTACCTTTATCCCAGCGAGATAAAGAGGCTGCTCCAAAGAGACCTCCGGCTCGTGCATTTTTTTTTTTTTTTTTTTTTTTATATATATATACATACATTTATATACATACATTTATATATAATAATAAAAATAATAATAATAATAATAAAACAATATTAATAAAGTATTTATAAAGACTAACCAAGGGATCAGCCACATTTGATTTAGAGGAGCCCTCTAATTCCTTTGTAGCCTCACTCCCTTTTTTGCCACGTCGTAAACCAGCGGTTGTTGAGACCTTCCAAACTTCCTATTTGTTGAAAAGTCACATTCAGTTGCAATGTTTCTAAATTGTAAACGCAAAAAACATTCATAATTATGGTCAAAATAATTGACTCTTATGACCTGGCGGCGGTGACCATCTTGTTCTTCATCTGGAAAGAAATACCCCCAAATCATGCGATACATATTCTCAGTCAAATGTATTTTCAACGGGTAAACATCCGCCTATATATGTACACACATTTCAAAAAGTGAATGTGATTGACTAATAGTTAAATGTCATAAATACCCTTTGACAATACATGTTGACTATGGTTGGAGTGTGTACCTGAAAGAGTTCAATAGGTGAGGAACCATCCTTCGGGGCGCCGATTTTTGCATCTACTCGAATCATCACTTTCCTGCAGCCCCACAAAATTATAATTACATAAACACCAACAAAGTTTTTTATTCTATATAAAAAATTATTAATTTAATTAAATATTTCTAAAAATAAAACTTTGTTTACATACTTTCCCCATTCTGAAGGAGGATTCCACGCAGCCAGAAGAGTGTCAGATTTAGCATGAGACAAACAATTTTTCACAACACAATACTTTATTGTGATTCTAGCAACACCAATATCTTCATAATCTCTATCAAAATCATATATCTGCAAACACATATATATTTCATTTAAATAATTTTCTTAATCAAATTTAAACATGAAAAAAGAGTTACCATGTCATGTATCTCGATTTCTGAAAATGTTTTTCCATCCAAAAGCATGCTCCATGCCATTTTTTTCAATTTAAATGATATTCCCATTGCACATGATGGACCTTTGTTTTTCTCTTTCTCCATTTGCCTTTCTTGTGCAGCTTTTCTTAAAATCAACTTCAAAGAAGCAGTTGCAGACTTTCTAGCTTTTTGTGCATTTACAACTTCTTTTCTAAGTTTTTGCACCTGTGAAGGTACAGTTACTAATTTTATTATTTAAAACCACAATTTAAAACATTCCAAGATTAAAAATTTAGTTGCAAGATTATCAATGTGGATCTAGATTCTAAAGCATATATTTTAGAGTTAATTACATGGATGTGCATTCAACTATTTAACATTAAATTTATCACTAAATTGGGAAGAAATGACCAAAATACTCTTTGACTTTTACAATAGTCAGTCAAATGGTGAGAATTCAAGGTTTATTTTGGTCATTTCATCCTAATTTAATGCAAAATTTATCTGAAGTTAGCCTTAAAACCGAAACTCGTTACAAAATTATAACCATAAAACTCAAACCCTTAATACCAAAACACGTTATGTTCCACAAACCATTATTTTTTCCACAAACCACATGGACCATCTATGTAATTAACTCTATATTTTTTAAAAAGGTAACTAAAAAAGCTTTAAATCTTTACCAGTATGGATCTACCACCGGTTACCATCCACATATCACCTTCTTTTTCCAAAGGCACATCTGCAGCAGTATCATTAGGAATAACTAACTTCCTTATATCATCATAAAGCAAGTTTTCAGTGCGTTCTTTCTGTTCAAGGTTGACTCTTTCAAGGTCAACCTCTTCAATACCATCAGGAACCACCTCATCACCTTCCTCTTCAATCTCTTCATCATCTTCTGCTGCTTTTGGAACACTGCTTTTCTGATGCCTAAATTACAAACTTTAATCAAATTAATTGTAGAGCTACAAATACTGAAAACCTTAATTTTATCAGCTTCATTAAACACTAGTTTACTTAGTACTTTTATATATTTATGTTCATTATTCCTCATGCCATTTTACTTTTTACTTTGTTGATATGGTTTCTTGATGAAAAAGAAACTTACTTTGGAGGCTTGGTCGCAAGTAGATTTGTAAACGCGTCATTTATAACTTGATACTGACGCGAAGTCATACTCGCAATTATATTATCAGAATTGAATGCAAGCTCCTTCAAAGGTTTTACCTGCCATGCATAGGTTTTAACAGCTTACGCTTTAGCATTGGTTTTCTTTTACTAGTGACGAAAATGATATTTGATCGTTGTCATTGAATTTAAATTTGACAATCTTTTCCAGAAATTTTTTAAAGCAGAGTCCAATTCGATTTTTACAACCCTTTTACTTAGAAATTTTATATTGCATCTTATTAGTTCTGGCAATCTTGACCCAAAGCATGAGAAATGAGTTGGTTTGGGTGAACAATTTTTGTAGTATGGGTTGAATTGGGTAACACCATAACACAGAACAGGTTGAGATGGTTCACACCTTAACACAATACGGATCAAAACCTAAAAACTATGTGAACAGAATGGGTTCAAACAGGTAAAACGGTCAATATTAGCATATTCAATGAGAAAATCACCGAAGATTACCCAAATAGACTATTTGTGAAGTTACAACCCCTATTGACTTGAACTATATTGATCTTTTTAACAACGAACATTTAGCCCCAAACGGATTTAGCTTAAAACCCGTCTGACCCGCACCCATCCGACCCAAATCCATTTTGACCTACTGCCCAACTCAACCCAACCCAACTCAACCCGCCCATCTTCCCAGGCTTTCATCTTGTTATTCCGATTCATTTAGTATTCATGTAGTAATAATATAATGAATTTTGTCTGTGTTTTTTCTTTAACTGGCATGCAGGCTAGGCTAACCTACACTGATTTACTCAAAAGGAAACAAGTCAGATGAATTGAAAGTCATCTAAAAGTGTAATCAAATGCACAAAAACCACCAAATCACTTTATTTCAAAAAAATAAAAAATAGCACACATATATATATGATGAAGATGTTGACCTACCTTTAAACCTTGACTTCCACCGTTGTTTTGAGTGTAGCGAAAGTACATATCACAAGGCATAAAAACTTGTTCAAGTAAAGTTCCGGTTCGCTTTTTAGGGGAGGTTTTACGTATCTTTGTTAGCCATTGGACCCCAGCCCCAGGGTCCACATCGGTTGGAGCCACATGAGCCTGCACGTCTTCCAACATAACCGACACCTCTGACCGGTTCCATGACAATTCTGATTGCTTTTCAGAATTATTATCACCTGTTTTCTCAATCATCTCTATGCCGACATTAACAACTTTATGAAATGAGCGAGATAAAACTCGACCACTTGCAGCAGCAACCAAAAACCTACCCTGTTCACCATAGTATACTGATTATTTAGCATAAAAAATATATGTATGTATTTTACGTTTATAAACTCAGTTTAACACCTAAACAACTTACATTGGCCTCTTGTGAGTGAAGATTGAATTGTGGCTCAATAACATTTACCATAAAATTACAAGTGCCCTCTTCGTTCTCCTCGGAGCCGTCAACATTTACATGTTTTGCTATCAAAAGAACACTGAAACCTTTAGCCATACTGAGTGTTCATATATAAACAAAAACCCAAAATATGCATGAACATGTTGATTTTGAGTTGTATTATCAAAAGGGTAATGTATAAACATTTAGATAAAAAGAGAAGAAGACAAACTGTCAAAACAGTTAAATTGAAATAAAAGTCACCAAAAGTCCATCTTTAGTTAATGCAACCCCCTAAATTATTAGTACTCAAATATTTATCATACTATTGTAATTATACTGTTTTTATGATAAAAAATAACTAAAAAAGTGACCGTTTTGACTCCTCAATAGATGCATCTTCAACAAAAACTATAAATGGCTTTGAACTTACCAATATCATCAAGAGTTTGTTGTTCTACTTTATTTGGACTTGACAAAGACCCTTCTGTCTTTGATGTTTCCTTTTGATTTATAGGACTTCCAGTTTGACCCGTAGAAGGCGTCTTCGAAACATCTTCTTGAACGGGTTGACTTTTATTTTGACCCTCGGTCTCCTCAACAAGTTTCCTCTGGGCATATTGACGAGACGGAGACGGTTTTGGTGGTGCACAAGCTTTACCCAATTCACCACCCCATGACAAAATCCCGTTTCGGTTTTCAATAGTCAAAAGTAGCTTCAATCCATAAACAAAAACCCGTTGACAGTTATCAGATACCACCACATTATATCCATCATCATCACTCAAATCTGATCTTTCTCGTTCATCATTATCATCTCCACAAGATACAGGTGTCACAAATTTCATTTCAATACTTTTTTTGCAAGCTTCTTGCCATGCTAATAGTTTAGAACAATCTGCCTTTGGGGACTGTTTTCTAATAATAAAATAATCAGATGATAATATAAACCCGTCATCCCGATGCCTATCGGTGGTCCCGGTAGCCTTACCAGAATTATCATTAACAACTCCTTCTTGTGCAGCTTTTTTATTAGATGTTTGAACTTTAATAACACATGTGGAATCATCTTTATTCAAAAATACCTTCGGCATATGAAGATCGATACCTTGATAAACAATAACAAGAAGATCACGTTGACAATCAAATGTGAAATTTTGCTTTCCACGACCTAAATACATGTCGGATTTCATCTTTGACACTTTAAAAGTCAACCCTTTAGCAGGATCACTTTCATCTAACGACATGTGTCTTATAACGGTCGGAGTTGAATCAACACGAAACATAACTTCTGTCATCACTTTGTCCAATGACAGGTTGCCAGATCTCGGTAATCTCGGGACACCAAAACGCGGGTAACGAGAGAAAAAACGTAGTTTTACCGGCGGGAGATAATTTAAGTTCATGAACTTCATAAGCCAAACAACATCATGAGGAGCAACATTGATTGTAGGTGAATCAAATGAATCAGTTGTTGAATTATTAGAAGGTCTAAGTGCCAAATTTACCCTCATGGAGAGTGAAGTAGATCTAAAAGGATCAAATAAATACTCACGCGCAACGCCTTCAGACGGAAGCGCAAACAAAAAATGGTTAAGTGGGGTACCAGAATCACAACCCCAATCCATTTCAACTTCAAGAATAAGAGTTGGTGCGACTAAGAAAGCGCACATTTCGCCAGCTGGCGGTTTGGTGGTTGAATTCCTTAACAAACTCTCTAAACTGGTTGTAAATATCTTCAACTCTTTTGCAGAAACATTTATACGCCCATCTGACTGTTGGATTTCCATGACTTTAGAACACATTTGGAATTTATCAGACTTTTCATACGGATCAGTTGAAGCAAGAATGTTAAATGATGTTTCAGAGAAAGATAAGGTTGAGTTTCCATGAATGTAATTTCTCATTTCATCCCACCATGGCAAGCTTTTTTCTTTTTTTGGGGGAATAATGAAAGGATTAGGGTTTCTGACACTTAAGTTAGCCCTGCGTAAAGCCACCGTGAACGCGTAGCTTAAATCAGCTAAAGTTGGTTCAAATCCTACACCAAAGGTTACCTCACCTTTCTCAAAATGTAACGGTAAGTCCAGAAACGTTTTCATTGGCGGAGTTGTGCCGCTAACGGAACGATACATTTCCACTTTCCGCCATTTACCGATATAAACTTCATGCAAAGTTTGAGGCTGAAAAGGTGCTGCCTGCAATTCAAAAAAAAAAAAAAATTTTTAACGTTTTATAGATACTATGAAAACAGTCTGCATTAAAACTCATATATTTATTTCCAGTACAAACTATAATTATGAAATTATTATCAACATTAACATAATAATGATTCGAAAGGATAAAACAATGTTTTATTTTGACCTGTTGTGCTAGCACGAGCCGACCTTCACATTTACCAGAAGTTGCAGCAAAAAGTGGATATGAATAATCTCTCAACTGAACAACAAGAGATCCTGCCTGCAAATTAAGGTTACAACCATAAACACGCGCAAACGGAATGTTACATTCGCGAGCAACTGGATCAAGTTTCTGTACAACTTGTATCATCCCCGCCTCACCGCCTTCAATTTCTGTCAATGTTACATCAAGCGCGGTACCAATAATTGAGAAAAGAGATGTTCTTGATGCACTAAACTTGAACCCCGACTCGAATCCTTCACGACACGCACCTGATCCTTCTGATATCACAAGATTTTGGCATGCTTCGTAATATGACCGAAATGATTTCTTGTAAAGTTCCTCCTTTTGTTTTTCAATAACTGATGCATCATACACCCATGTCTTATCTTGCCCATCGGTTTGAGACTTTTCTTCTTGGTTAGGGTCTACGGTATCCGCAACTGCAGGCGATTGGGTCACATTTGATAGATTATCAAGAAAGTTTAAACGAACCGCCATTTGATGCGCATCTTTTTTCCTTAAGTGATAGTGTTCATCAAGCCACCCTTGTAACGGTTCTTCCTCGATTTCAAATGTTAATTTTCGAACAAACAATTTCACACGACCAAGTTTTGAAGAGCTCGGTTTTTTTTTAGGATTTGTGTTTGCACCTGAACTCTCGCTTTCTTTCTTGAAACGAAATATTATTTTCTTTTTAGCAGCAGCAACAAGCTTTAACGCGCGGATCATTTCCTCAACAGAATCATCAATCGCCCGCAACTGCAACCTAAACGGCAAGCAAATATGCATATCAAGACCTTGAATCACATAATCCCATTTAACCGCCGGCTCAGATCCATTCGGGATTCTTGAAAGTTGCATCCGACCGCTTTTAAAAATTCTAACCGAATTGAAACTTAACATTAATCCTTCTAAAAGTACACCAATTCGCGCATTTTCAGAAAAAATGGACTGAACTTGAATCATGGTTTCAATACCATCTCCAGCTTCAGCAGTCACAGTAAGCATCTCAACATCAATAGCAAAAAGAGATTCTTTCTTCTTATGACTCCGTTCTTTCTTGATTTCATGATCCTTGGTGAGTTCTTGTTGTTGCAGCTTATGATTGTGCATGATTAGCTTCAACCGTAACCCTAATTCGACTAATGCTAAATGAACATCAGGCTCCCACCTCGCGGTAATAGTGGTCGCGCTAAAAAGAGAACAAATTGACACCTCTTTAAGCCCGCCAACTCGTTTTACAAACTTTGCTTTCTGCATGTCAAACAATGCAACATTCGTGGTACACGTCTCATCTCTCATAATCTCCCGGTATGCTGACGTGGCGCTTTCAAGATCCACCTGAGTCAACTTCTTATCTTTGTTCAACAACAAACTCAACTGAACGATCTCCAGTCCAATCGAGCATTTTACCGTTCTGCCCTCGTCTGAAGCAGTGGGTGCAACTTTTGCAGTACGTAGAGTTCCGTCAGGTAACTCAGTGATAAGAACACGCCCGCCTTGCGATCCATAGTTCACGCGTTTCGGATCATCAACAATTTCATTATCCAAACACACGTCACCACACAGATTTACAAAACACCGTTGGAGATTAAACTTAACTAACTGGACCCCTTTTCCCGATGATTTAACTGCTTCATTTTGTGTAGATGATGATTTAACAGATGAAGATGATGATTTAACAGATGAAGAAGATGATGATGGATTTTTCATGAATGTTTTGAACCATAAAGCGGTAGATAATAAATGTTGGACACGTGAGAACGTTAAGCATATGCCAATACCGATTACATCAACAGAGAGTACTAACTGTTGAACTGAATCTAATTCTTTTTTGCCAAATTGGAGAATAATCTTGGATATATGCAACAATGCGTCCGTGTTTGTTTCCACAACAAAAAAGGTTGATTTCAAAGGTTCATGAAATTCATCAGCCATTTGCAGAGTTAAATCACTGAGTTCAAAGTGAACTACAGTTCCTGCATTAGATGTGTTGTTGGCAAAGACATGTAACGACTGCATGCAACCCTGTCAATGTTAACAATATCAGGTCAGAAAATATAAACTTTCGTGCGTTTTGGTATCAAAATTTGAAACTTTTTTAATAGAACTTTTAGCTTTTCAACAGTAAAATGGAAAAAAAATGATGCAACAGGTGTTTTTCTCTAGAAAATACAAACACTTTGAATTACTTCTGCGTAAGTCAAATCGACTCATTATTTATTAGTAAACGGTACATTCTGCTTGAATATTAACTTTATTAGACATTTTATTAGATATTACTTTTTAAAGACATGACTTTTTTTTAAAAATGTCACCAAATTAAAATGTTGGTAAGGAAGCACTTACATGATGAAGCAGCAATCCATCCATATCAACTAATGCAATGCTCGTTTCTGGGGCTGAAAAAGTGCATGTCCATATAATGACCTTGAAATCATCAGCGGACCCTACATGGGTATTTTCGTCTTTTGGTTTTGGCGTGGTTTTTTTCTTCTTTGGGGGACGCAATTGCATCAACGGCTTTAATCTTACCATAATTATGTTACATTGTGTGCCTCCCAGCTTAATATCAATTTCACATTTTATAGGTGATGTAGGCTGCAAAGAAAAAAAATTATACATATTGCAACCTTAAAATAAGAAAAATAAATAATAGATGGCATTTGAAAAACTGACCTGTAATGGAATATAAACGAATGAAAGAACAGAAAGGTTCTGTATATCTAGTATAGAACTTCTACCTTCTTTAAGAATCTACAAAAAAAATAATAATAATAAAATGATAAACGATATTAATAGTGATTGAACAGATTAAATAAGAATCTTTAGTCTTTACTTACATGAATCTCACTGAAATTTAATTGAAGATCAAGACGTGTGCTTTCTCCAACATCTTCAACAGATCGAGACTTTATGCTCTTAAATTGGACAGCTGTGATGTTGTTCTCCATTACAACATCTCGTTCTTTATGTACAAACTTCACATCTAACTTTGGCAAAGTGAGAGAAACCTACACAGACACTTTATCAACTATCATGAATAATCAAGCCTAAAATTACCATATTAACCTTTGAAAATTGGGTAAAAAACCTTTTCGGGGAAGAAATGAGTGTGCTTTGTGATGGCTGCAAGTGTAGCTTGTTTCTTTCGTTGTTTTTTGGCAATAATATCAGATTCAGTGGTGGCTTTTACAGGTTCATCTACATGTGTTTCCAATGGCTTCTTTTTGGATATAAGATTTTCATTTAAATTTACACTAATCTCTCCCAATGATATATCAATGTTTTTAACATTTACACCAAATTCCCTGCAAAATACAGGAAAAAACTTTATTTGGAGAACTAAGTTGCTTATACACATCCAAACATATTTTGATGCTAAGTGAATATTGTATATTTGATAGGTTTTGTAGGGATAGAAAATTATATATATCCTAGTTTTCAATAAATCTATATTTTTTAGAAATAATTCATAATATGACCATTTGACCCCTAGTTTTCATTAAATACAATATTTTCCATTTACAAATATAGTATTTTCTACAACCAATAAAAGCGAGCGAGGAAAGACTACGAGAGCTCGTGAAAATGACGGATCAAAATGAAGCAATTGGTTTTTTATTCTTTATTTTGTTAAAAAAAAATTAGTTTTAAAAAAATTAAGGGTAAAATGGTCAAATTATAAATTATTTTTGAAGAAAATAAGTTGAAAGGATATATGTGATATTTTGATAAGTTTGTAAGGATATATATATATAATATTTTTAAAGTTTGTACGAATATATATGATATTTTAAAACTTTGTAGGATATATATGATATCGAGAAGGATAATATGAAAACCCTCTTGAGTTGAGAAAACCCTAGAAACCCTATCATAACCGTTGATCTTGAGATTGGATGGTTGAGATCATTTCAGAAAATGTAACAAATGTAAATGTTACATATGTTACAATTATTTCGCTGAAAAACGGGTTTTTTTTATTTTAGGGGTATTTTTTTTTAAAAAGTAGTCAGCTGTTTTTCATATTTTTTTTTTATAAAAAGTGACGAAAATGTATTTAAAAGTGAGCCTTTTTTTTTAAATAAATTTTTTAACTTAGAGTTTTTTAGCGTTCTTTAGAGTTTCTAGGGTTTTCTCAACTCGAGAGGGTTTTCATAGTATATTTACACTATATGATATTTCATATGTTTTGTATATATATGAAATTATTCCTAGAATTTAGAGTAAATTTCCGAGATGGTCCTTGTGGTTTGCTGGTATTTCACTCTAGGTCCATAAGTTGTATTAATTACTTATATGGTCCCAAACTGTTGACCATTTGTATCACATATAGTCCTTAGGGACCATATGTGTTACGAATTAACCTGCGTTTGCGTTTAAGCAAACTTTTTCTATGTTTGACTAAACTTTTTTGTAACACATATACTCAAATGTTTTGTATATATGTTTTGTATAAATACGAAATTGTTCCTAGAATTTAAATACAACATATATTTGTGAAGAACTTAAAAATTATAGAGAAAACAGACCTGTGAGAACCAAATTCAAGTAAGAGACCAAATTCTTCACAAATAAAATTAGCAGATGATTTCTCTATTATGGATGCATCACCAGGTTCTCCCAGATGAATAATAATAGGCAATATTTGCAACTTTAAATACACAGAGGGTTTGGAACCTTTATCTTTAGACATATCAACCCCTAATTCTTTAATTTCTAAAGTAGCTTTAGGTGTCTGAATCAAACTCAAAGAAAAGAAAGGCAAATAATTAATTGATAACATTTTAGAAACATGCATAATGGAAAATTAGAGGCATATATACATCTAAAACTAATGTTAATCATCACACACTATAACAAGGACATTAAACCTTGTTCCTGGAAACCAAGAAGTTATAATATAGTTCCAAAGTAAATGTGTCCACTTCCTAGATGTGGCAAAATAGGTTGGTTGGGTAACGGATCAAAACGGGTGATTTGGTACGTGTATGCAGAAACTAAACTTTATTACAATTTTGATATTATTTTCTGAAGAAAGTGAGTTAGGAGGTTTTGTGCTTTCAAACCACATATTGTAACTAATTTTAACTAGGGGGCTGGCAAAACAGGTCATCGTGTTTAAGGTTAGAGACGACACGATTAACACAACTACACAAGTATCAGAAATGAAAACGATTTGTTTGACTACTCTATATCTCATGTCTATAATTTTTTTATATGCTTTATGTACCAAGAAAGAGAAATGATGGAGTCTAGCATCCTAATTTTAATTATTTTTTAAATGTATAAAATCACATAGTGTATTTTTTATTAAACAGGTTTAATCGTGTCATATACAGGTCAGGAATTGCGAGCCCTAATTCTAATCATATGAATTGTTTCATTTTTTATTTACCTTTTCTAACTGATCAATTTAACCCATTTAGGGTTTACACAGGAAAAGAAAATCTGGCACATTCATAAGTATGTGGGTCAAAATTGCGAACTCTAATCATGCAAACATAATGTTCATTGCATTTTATAACCTAACATTTAAGGTGTGACAAAAGTTGAATAACTGTTAGCAGGAATGAATTCAAACAATGTAGATGATGTTTACGCATTTTATAGATTATCTGATTATGTTTTACAGACTAAAACTAAGACATATATAGAACAAGGATATAGCAGTTATCATCCCTAATAGTTTGCAACCAGAGTTAACTGCCAAGACACCTGTCATGGCAGAAATTAACTGTTTTGGTCAATTTATGACCATATTGCCCTTTGACCCCTAAACATAAAAAACGTACTAGACTCACATTTGGGCTGGTTTAATATAAGGTTTCAGCAGCTCAAATATTAAACACATATAAGACATAAATAATTAAACAACTATAGTTGACCCAAATGACCCGTTAAGGTATTTCTACTAACTTGATCATTTGTGAAATTAGAAAGGCTAACAAACTTACCTTCACAACCAACTCTCTGACAGAAAGAGACAAAAATCTTCCAATGTTAGCCACAGCCATCACCTTTCCTTTTCCTGATTTACCTCCAGATGTCTTTTTTGGTTTCCGTGATGTTGACTTTTTTGAACTTTTATCAGAAATTCTTGTAACAACTTCTAGGTCCTTAATCAGCAGCTGCAGTTTTGGGTCTTTAGAAATAAAATCCCCTCCTAGTGTAACCAAAGATTTCAGTAGGCAAATTTTTATTTCACCAACCGAAACAGATTCAACAGCCCCCTGTAAATTTCCAATAATATCATCAACATGAACATGATTTGATCTATCATATCACCATATCATAGTATACAGTTACATGCCAAGTTTTCTATCATCTCAATAACGACATGATACTTGATATAGATGTATAGAATTAATATATTATATGACTTATAACGGGACTCATGTCCTTATTTCACCATCCTAAATAGATGTATGTAAATTCTTCATGGTTTAAAGGAACTATACACTCAAGAATGAGCATATGAATTAAATAGTGATGATTAATTTCAACAGTTAGATCATTCTCTTAATACCATTTATAAAAGCATTCTAAAGAAAAGAAAATAATTGGTAAAATCATAAATTGATAGAAAAAGAGTATACCCTTTCAAACTTGATCCTAACATCCTTCAAGCGTCTGAATCCACAAAGTCTAAATTCCACGGATGCTTTTAGGATGCGGCTCAAAAATGAAGCAACTAACCTGGAAGCAAATCTGAAGAAGATGTATAGTAAGTCTTTTAAAACTAGTAATTAAAGTATATATGTTTGTAGGTCACCTTGATGATGGAAGTATGATATAACAATTTGACACCAACCACACTTTCATGACAAATTATTATACACAATCAACTCTGGATGTATGTTTGATTTCTTTCTATAAAGTTCAAAGAAGCTTTCATGACAAATTTGTATGATAATTCTCACTGTCCATGGACTAATCAGATTAAAAAACCAAGTCCTATAAGTGACATTAGTATAGTTAATCACTTAAAAATGTTAACATCACACTTAACTTCTCATTTTGCAGTTTCTAATCCAGTTAGCCAAAGTGACTAAAGTGGCTTTAGGGAAAAATAATGAGCACTCTACAAGAAATCCAAGAATCTATTACTGAATTTTCCTGTTTGTCAATTTCAATAATCTAGTTGAAGCTGCTAATATAACTTTAATTAAGAAAGAAGCAATAACATAGTCAAATTCAACGAAATGATTTATAATTTCTTGTTAACGCCAAATCTCAAGTTCTCAATGCAGCAAAACATAATCAAATCCAATCATACCATTACTTAAAACGCCATAATCAGTGAACAAAAAAAATGCATAATTAATTGATATACTCACAATAACACGAGCCATAAACCGACTGATGCGAAGAGGAACGTGAACAGGAATTTGACCGGAGACATGGTTTCTCGGTCCTATTTCTGTACAATTTTCATCCAGTTGTTGAACAACAACACATTCACTTGAAATTGATCATTTTCACCGCTTTAAATCATCGAATTGTACAAAACACAACAGAAACCCCTTGATGATGATGACCGGAAAGAAAATAGCGGTGGTGGAGGTGAAAAAACGTACGATTTGCAGGAGAAATAGAGAGAGATGAACGAATGTGTCGATCCGTGAAATACTGAGAGATTAAAGAGTGTCATTTAAGAACCTGATTGTTGCTATTCTTGTGTTTGTGTTGTATCGTATGAGAGAGATGTTGGCAACAAGCGCGGGAGAGGTTTCCTCATGAGTCATGGTTAATGGTTATGAGTTATGACTCTTGGTGCATTCCAATTGTAGTACCTAAAGTATCAATTATTACCATTTTTTACAAATGGTTATTTGGTTTTTAGCATAACATTTGCAAATAAGAAATTAAAAATGTTGGTGACTGACTTGATGTTGTTCAAGTAACATGGTAAATTCTTTCTTTTTCGGCTTAAGAGAGAAATGAAAGGAAATGGAAGAAAATGAAAAATTCTTTGTGTTCCCGAGTTTCATTTAACGAAGAAAAAGAAAGGAAAATTAAATATGTCGTGTTCCCGAATTTCATTTAAGGAGGGAAAGGAAAGGAAAGGGAGGGAAAGCTAAGCAAATTTCTTTAAGTTTCTTTTCCTTCCGATTTGAAAGGAAAGGGAAGGAAAGGAAAGGAAAGCTTTCATTTCTTTTCCTTTCTTTTCTTTTCATTTCGTTTCTTTCCATTTCCTTCTATTTCCTTTCTTTTCTCTCCTTAAGCGAACCCAGGAACAGAGCGTAAGTGAGGAGTATAATGAATAAAATCTTTATTAACATGTATTAAGTGAGGACTACAATCATTAATAACTTTTCTATTGTAGGTCCTTATTAATATGTATTAAATAATAGTTATAATTGGTATATGATGTTATTGCTTGATATTTTACTATTGCAGAAAATTATTTATTCTGATTCTTACGTTCCATCTTTATTTGGATTTGAAATCGGGGTGTGTTACGTATTTTAGATTTACATAAAACACTATGTAAAAAGATCAATATGCAACGGAAAAATATAACTTTAATTACGTCAATTATAAAACATAACTATCAATCGTTAACAAAATCTTGTGCAAGTTTTTGTTCTTTCAAGTAGTTTCATAGTCCATGATGTCCTCTAGCTTGCTCCCTCTTTACCCTTTCAACTCGGATCTAGAATATTTCTTGAGATGTATGCTAAAACATGTCAGATGACACTAGTGAGTATGTATGAGCATTTTGTACCAAGTACTAGTACAGAACTGGTATCGTATCAATGGGATCGGTACGGTATTCGATACCCACTGTTTCATAAACAAAGTAAAAAAGGCATTATACTCATAGAATTAACCTTGAAACATTGTCCCTATAATGACTCTTTTTCTAGACACACTTCCTGTTATCATGAGGTCAACACATAATCCATAAGTTATTATTTATTAACCATTTTAACCAAGGGTAACTAACTTTCATACCTTTTGTTATATTATTTCATACGTGTCGAGTATCCAATCTGTATCCCTCATTTATCATACTCGTATTTTGTGTCTTTAACCCGAATATACCACAGGTACTTAACTAGTACCATGTGGGTATTCCATCTAAATAAATCCCTTAACATATATTCTAAAATATATATATTATTTGGTTCTTGAATCTGGTTCCCACACTCCGACTAGCGGACCGGTAATACAACTTATTTGCATTCCAGTACAGTTTTGAAAACACTAGATGAATCACTCTGCCTCACATCATGAACCACAAATCCAACCAAACCAAACATACGGGTATAAATCTCACTGCAACAGTAGGGTCTGAGAGGAGTGAGATTGAGACAAACATTACCCCTAATCCCAATGGGGTAGAGATGCTGCTCCTAGAAAGACCCCGGCTCCAAATCATGTGATCATATAAACACGCACCTTATGAATAGGACCCATATGAAACAATCATCCAATCAAGACTATGATTGTAAATTGTAATGTAATCTAATATAATCAATAATACCAAAGTTAACTTTCATTCATTACTACTTGTAACTCATGTTAGGGATATTAAAAAAAAAGACCCTAATATGGCCAAAGTCTAAAGCTAACAGAAAAGTAAGATAAATTTTGCATGCATATATATGTACATTAGTTTGGAAAATATTTATATGTATATGCACCAGAAGCCAGTATCGTTAGTCGCCAGTCAGTTACCAGCAGCCTTACTACATCCAGAAAAGTTGGATCCATCCTACAAAACCAGCAATTAGAGGTTAAAACTGATCAAATCATTAGAAAAATTTAATACTATTTGAAGTTGCAACTTTAATGGAAGGATCTTCTTCTTCCCCAGATCATTTTATATATATTTTAAATCAGTCCCTAATTTGGTTCTTATATCTCTGTTAATTTGGTACATTGTATAGATTAATTGCTTTAAATTAGTCCCTAATTCTTCTTCTCTAAAATAAAGATCTTAAATCGGTTTCTCGTTCGGTTATTGCTATGTTACATTATTTGTCATTTCTTCAAATTGTAGATTATAAAATATATGAAAAAGAGATGATGATGTGCTTACGTTTGGGTGACGATGATTTGGATGTTGTATAAGTTGCATAAAATTGTTCGAACTTGGGTTATGTTTGCTTGAATTTGGATTATGTTTGTTTAAACATGGGGTATGTTTGATTAGGATGATTAACGTTCGAAATTTTGAACTTGTATGTCTGTTGAATGTTCTGATTGTTGTGTTTAGAGTTCTTTAAATATTTGGGTTTTTGTTGTCTTTTCTATATATTTTTAAATTAATAATATTTATGATGTCATCCAGTTCTTAAATCCGGTCCAACCAGTGTACCAATACCACGGCTGGTTATATACTAAGTCCAGTTTTGAAGGTGTCGGAAACATTAGCATGTGTATTGGTTCAAAAAGTTTAATTATATGTCAGCTGTCAAAATATTATATAATAATATTATTTATAATACCTTACAGTTGTATAGTTGTTCAGTTAGAGAAGCTGACTGATCATTGGATTTCTTGGAAATGTCCCTCATTGTTCCCTGAAAAAAAAATACACATCTTTTTAGGTAAAGTCAAATGAGACCCAGATTTAGTTTTATCGTTAAAACCAGCCAATTAATTCGTGTTTATACGCGATTGATTATACTTGATTAACATTTTTTGTTTGTTGCAACTTTTGTGGGGCTTGTTTCTATTGAGTAACAGGAAATAAAAAAGTAACAAATTGGCTTCGTGGGGTTTGGTTACTTTACTTCAGCTTTTACAAAAACAAATTTACAATTTAATTTTAGTCATTATTCGAGAATCAAACAATGTACATACCCATGTTTTTTCACCTTCTCTAATACTTGCACCATAAAAATATTGAATATATTATATATATATACAAACACATAAATTTATATATACACACATAGGGTAATGATCATTTCAGAACCCATAAAATTTACAAAACTGCGAGAACTCCTATCAACATTATTTTTTTATGTTTTATAAAAAAAATGACGGAAAAATAGTATGTATTCACCTCTCATGAAATTAAAATAATAATAATAATAATAATAAAAATTTCATATGTGTATAACCTATACATGTTAGGTAACATAAAAAACCTTTAAAAATAAGAAAATTTACAATGATAGTTTTTAATGTAAATAAACATAAACTACTGTATATAAAAAAGTAAACAATATAAAAAATATGTGTGGTTAACAAAATAACAAGAGTTCTTGCATATGATATGTGTGTGTGTGTATTAATTCACAAAGCCACATCTTGCTGCTATCTCATTTGCCATATCAAACTAAATTCACAATGATGTCAATCACATATTCCAGAGCTTTTGTGTTATTTGTAGGGAATGAAATGTATTTTGGTAAAATATCAAAATTTAATACAGCAAAAACAAAACTTATAAAAGGAAAAAATACAAACCCGGTTTGCCCAGAAAAGTCCACAGGCGTTACAAAGAGTCCTAGGACCAGCGGGCCCACGACGCATCATCGGGGTGTCCTTTGAGAGTGTACCGCAATGATTACATCTGAAAACCAATCAGGAGTTGACATGTGGCAGATGCAATTAGTAAAGTTATATGGATTTTTTGTTCGAGATCAACATTTTCAGAGACAATCGAAAGAACACTATATATTTGTTATCTGAACATTACAAAGATGGTAAACATAACGTCATACACAAACGGGTTGATATTGTGTGAATGATTAGGTATGTCTGATCAACATGCATAATTATAAACATTAAAACTGGCAATTTAACCCTTTTACTTACACATATGATCAATTTGGGTTGTGTTTTGTATCATATGTGTTAAATCAGATAGTTTAGCTTAAAGAAGAACATGTCAAATTTGTTGAACATTTGAAAAGCATACAACCTACTAAATGATTTTATTAAACTTTTGTAAATGCAATGGTAGTATGATACAGCTTCTGTAAGCACAAACAATGCTCTAATCATTTATATAGACAATAAAACAGTGTTTACGTTTTTTTAACATTTTTTTAGCCGTATAAAAAACACCAGCGTTAAGTTGAACAATTTTTGTCCCAATTACCCAACTCAGCGGGGTAACTTTGTAAAAATGTCAGCTTTCAGCTTTGTTCCAATTAAGTCACTCATACCTTTTTTTGTTCCAATTAGGTGACTTTACTTTAAAAAGATGTTCCAATCCTATACATTTTACTTACAACGTTAGGTTACCATGTCATTTGGAATACCTTTTTCTTTTACTTTTTTTTTAAATGATGGTGGTTGATTATGTGAATAAAAAAAAACATAATAATAATTTATAATGTTGTAGTCATAAAATGTATAAGATTAGAACCCCTTCTTAAAGTAGAGTGACTTAATTGGAACAAAAAAAGTATGAGTGACCAAACTGGAACAAAAAAAAATATAGGTGACTTAATTGAAACAAAAAAAAATATAGGTGACCTAATTGGAACATAGTTGAAAATTGATTACATTTCTATGAGACTATGACATTTTCCCTTATCAAAACAAGAATGATGTCTACACACACAAAAAAATTAAAAAGAAATTATGACTCACGTAGCCAATGCAGTGACTAAATTCTCATCTTGTCCTGAACCCTCAGCTTCTCCAGTGTTCCAAGAAGTGGATTCTTTAGTATTTTGGTATGTTACAAATTGGCCCTTTTTACGATTCATCCTGAAGTAATAATCATTATAAATTTGTGCACCAAATAAATAATAAAAAAAATAAAATTTATAGTCAGCAGCATACAGATGGCGCTCAAAATGGCTAGAAGTGTGAAAAATAATTGCAAGAGCACCTTTTTATGTCTATAGAAGAGATACGGTCTTTTTAACAACCACACATTATGTATCATAAAAGACATTTGATTGTTTATAGAACATATTTGCATAGATATATTTAACTTCAGCCCTTGGTTTTATATTGTGTGCATATTGCGCTGATGTGGAATCCAGAGCGCAACACAACGAGTGTTGCGATGCGTTTACATAATGCGCCAATGTCGCGCTGCAATTCGCATGATGTGCTGCAACCGCAAGATGCGTTTGATTTTAACCTTTGTTGGACTTTTATATTGAACAATCTAAGTTTTTTGACTTATTAAGCATTTTAAGCCTGCATTGTGACTTTTTTAAGCATACAGAAGACTCTTTGACTATTTTAAGCACCCAGAAAACTTTTTAATCATTTTAAAGTCTACTATCATGCTGCCAATGTTTTTTTTCTGGTGTATCTTAAATTCTTGTGAAATTAATGTTTTTATGTATATATAACTTTTAGTATTTCTTTTATTAATGACGCATTGCGTACATTGGATTTTGGGACCAAACGCATCAAAGCGCATAGCGCAATTTAAAACCAATATTCCGCCTTAAAAATCTTAAACTAAACTCAGTGTACTTTGCCAGAATTAATGGCTTTAATGAATTAGAAGTAAGCAAACAGAGAAACTAGTGCTAGATTGCTTTAAATTTATGTAAGGATGTCTTGATTAAATGATTACACTCCAAACAAGCGGAAAGCGACTAATATCCTTCATAAATGAAGGTCAACGTATCTTGAAAAAAACAAAAAATATAAGCAATATAATGTTTCTCGTGACTGTGACCCCTGACCCTATTCATTGCATATAATTTTTACTTGACTAAGTTTAAAGATAAGAAATTCAATATGTTGCGTTGTTTTTGTCCATTGAAGCAATTTTCCACTAATATGACATCAACGGATATAGAAACTAGAAAGCAATCCCTAAACCCTAAACACATGATGATTGTACCAAATAACCAACTTCCTTTCAAACACAAGCATTTAAAAATATTTTCATTTGCCAATGCTAACCAAATGTGCTATCAGGAATATTGCATCAACAATTTAGGGTTTCAAACAATTTTACCTGAGAGCAACTTCTTGACGAACATCGTATCTGATCTTTTTATCAAAGCAACGGTGTTTCTTCTTTTCACGAAATCTGTTGAGAGACGCAACTCTACGAGGATCACTACAGCGTAACGATACCGAATAATCAAAATCCTGAAATAAAAGATGTCAAAACACGAGCATATGCAATAAGTAATGTAGCTTCAAATGGTCAATGAATTACTCTCTGATTTTGATTTGCTAAATCTGCACCTTGCTGGCCAACTGGAAATTCACATCCACCGAGAAGAAGAAAAACCTTTTGCACCTTCATTATCAATCCAAAACTCAAGATTTCAACCCCAAGAACAATAACCATGGAAAAATGTTCATCAACATAAAACCCCCAAATTACAGAGGCTAATTTACAGGTTAATTTAAAAAATCAAAGTGAATTTAGCATGTAAAAATGAGCATAATACAGTGACTTGAAGATCCAAACGTAAATGCGTTCTCTGTAGTTATCAATCAGCACTAAGATCAAGATACCCACATGAACAAAGTCACTTTATTCACTATAAATTACAGAAACAAGAGCTAAAAACAGTAAACGATGGAAAAAAGAGTTGAACATTTGGACCTTGTCTGTAGTGACATTGTCGAACACGTATACTTGACCGCAATACGAGAGAGTGAGCTGATCACCGGCGTCGCCGCGCGGCATTACGGAGTAAACGACGTCATCGATTCTCTCAAAATCACAGATGTCGTCACTCCCGCCGTCGACGTCTTCAAGAACGTATGAAACATTCTGGTCGTTGACTCCGTCGAGATTGGTCGGAAATTCTTCCGGTGAGATGGTGGCCGGCGGATTCTCAGTCAGCGATGACTCCCTGTACATTGTAGGTTTTGAGGAATAACACAGTGCGTTCTCTTTATGCATTAT
>WOUH02000003.1:5450443-5465714 GCA_009936405.2 Stevia rebaudiana | reverse complement strand
ATATTTTTTCTCCACTACGTGCGGAAACTTCAGCGGTCTCCCGGGATACCCCTGGAGACCACATAGATACGCCCCTGCTACTATATATACATGCATGTGTGTGAATAAATATATATTTATAAATTTGTTACTTATAATAGAAAAATGAATATTATTGTGGTATTGTCTTGTTAGGCTCATAACCTACAATTTAGAGGACAAAAAATATGGCAAGCTGCAATGGATGAGTTAATGTCAAAAGGAATGCGGTATGCTAACCAGGTAATCTTTAACCATTTATTCATCATTTTAAAAACGTGTATTAAATAAATATTTAGATTTTTTACACTTGTATTAATATTTTAAAATGCATACGTTCAGGCTCTTCTTTCCGGGTGCTCAGCGGGCGGTTTGGCTTCTATTTTACACTGTGACGAGTTCCACGGTTTATTTTCAAGAAACACTAAAGTCAAGTGTTTTGCGGATGCTGGAATGTTTATGGACGCGTAAGTTCATAATATTATATTTTTTTATTCAAAGATTTAGATTATTATTGTTTTTTGTAACTATAATTAGCACCTTATTTATTTGTAACGAAACCTGCCGATCTTGATGCTTTTAGGCGTGATGTAGCTGGCGGACATACACTAAGAAACATGTATCATGGTGTTGTTACATTACAGGTATTTATGATCTTGATATAAATGTATTAATATTAATACTCAGACGCGCTTGATTTTGAATTTTGGTTAAATAATTAAAACAGGGGGCTGGTAAAAACTTGCCAAGAACATGCACCAACCACCTTGATCCAACTTCTGTAAGCGTTCTTTCCCAATTTGTTGGAAATCTAACATAAAAAATATTATCTTGTTTAGGGATGACAATGCGTCAGGTATCAGACTCGTTCTCATTATTTGAGTCCCATATAATTTTTAAAACTAATCACATACCCGAATCGTATTTATTATTATTATTATTATTATTTTAGCATCGGTTCTGGTTTTATTGTCATCCCTAATTTTGTTGATTTTTTTTAGTTTTGACATTTTCTTTTTCTTCATTTCCAGTGCTTTTTCCCGCAAAACATTGTATCGAATCTTAGAACCCCGATGTTCCTACTCAATACCGCCTATGATTCTTGGCAGGTAAATATTTTTATTTGTTGATCAAGTGGCTTTGGGAGTGTTTGGATGCATGTTTACCTTTTTGGAATCTCATAAATTATTAATGTGTTTAAAAATATGATTTTAGGAAGTATATTATTATAAAAATAATTTAAATTTTTTATTAAACAATTATGACTATTGAAAACAATTTAATAAACTTTATTATCTGTCAGATTATCGCCAGTTTAGCTGCACCATCGGCTGATCCTCATGGGTCATGGAAAGCGTGTCAAAAAAACCCTGCAAATTGTTCACCTTCACAAATAAATTTCCTTCAAGGTAATGCCATTATGTTTTTTATTTTATTTTTTTTATATATATTAAATAATTTAGAAGGTTTTATACTTTTATGCATTAAAATACACTTTGGACAACTTTTTTATACAACTTTTTTTATGGGTAGGAAATAAAACATAACTAGACTCGACCTATTAATTAGTAAACTGGTATTCTAAATAATAAACCCATTTTAATTTTCATTATTTTGGTATTGCACACCGAGCAGGATTTAGAAACCAGATGCTAAATTCAGTGAAAAGATTCTCGATGTCGAAACAAAACGGGTTGTTTATAAATTCGTGTTTTGCGCATTGTCAATCCGAAAGACAGGATACATGGTTTGCTGATAATTCTCCTACTCTTGGAAACAAGGTATTAATTATCTTTCGTGTCGTTTTTGACAAATATAATTCTCAAAGGCGTGTTTGGTAATTTGGCCAAATCACATGGAATGCAATTCAAGATTCATGACCAGATATTAGGGGGATTAGGTTCTGAATTGACATTCTTTAAGGAGATTTAGGAACTGAATTCCATTCCATGTGGATTCAATGATTATTATTATATTATTATCTGTTACTATTTATTTCTTTATTTTATTCAATAATTAGTTAATTTTTTATTTTGAAATGCTCAAAATTCTGTTAAAGAGAAAAAAGATGGAATCTGATTTTAATTTGAACTGTTACATTTGTACTTCTCCCATTTTACCAGTTAGTTATTTTTAGTTATAGTTATAATCACTGTTATTTTTTAGTATTATTATTATTACAATATTGAAATCAACAGTTTAAAACAATCCCAGTAGCATATTTTAGTAGTTCTTCACCTGTTCTACCATTATGAAAAAAGTTGAGGACTTGACCACCAAACGTCATTTTTTTTTCAATCTAGTTTTCCTTATTTGTTTACTTAATTATCAGTATCATTATACTGACTATTATTTAATGCCATTTTATTATAATCATAATAATAGTAATTACTTATTCTGTTCTTAATAATAATCTATATAATTTTTTATGATTACCTGTTTTTATAATTTCTTTATACTTATTTATACTCAAAGATATATGTGAAACCAATCATGATTTTAATGAAAATTAACTGCAATTCCACTCTATTCCGTTTACCAAAGGCATGTATTGATTAAAAGGAGTAAGATCAAATACAAACTCTATTTTCTGTAAAAACCGTAAAAACCAAAGTGTTATTATAAATAACAAAGTACTAATACAAAAATAAGGCTATACACCATCATAACATTAATGTTACTATAACACATTGTTATTCATATTATCACTTTGAATCTCATAATTTTGACAAAATTACATTTATAAATGACAAAGTGCTATTATTGAAAGTTATGTTCTATTTACAAACATATTATTGTGAAAATATTCCAATAGCACATTGTTATTTATACTATCACTTTGGATTTCATATTTTTAACAAAAAAATGAAAAGGTATTATGATAGCACTTTTTATTTATAATAATACTTTGGTTCTCACAGTTTTTACGAAAATAATGGTTTGTATCGGAACCATCCCCTTAATTAAAATTATTTGTATTCCAATTCTCTTCATATAAATCGTTTTTTAAGCAAATTAATCCTGAGTTATATAAAAAACTGCATATTAGAAAATGTTAACCAACTTTTACCATGTTTACAGGCGATTGCATTGGCGGTTGGAGACTGGTTTTTTGAACGTGCGTCGGTCAAACAAATTGACTGCCCGTATCCATGTGACAAAACGTGTCACAATCTTGTATTCAGAGGATAAAACCGTGCAACGGACATGCATATTTCATCATTTTTAATCCATAAAATGGATATTAGTTCCTATTTTTCTCATTAATTTATTTCATCTCTTTGAAATCAGAGAGGAATATGAATGTAAGGATAATTATTCATCAAACTTGTAACTCTTTACACCCTCTCAAAACCAGAGTGAGTGATTTATTATAGGAAAAAAAAAGACTTGTTTACATTAGCTATTGCTATTTACCCTTTATTTATTAGATTCTATGAATGACAAAGAACAGTGTAACATGACGTCTGATTGGAATGTTTACACTGCATATTTTCAAGTTTTTTCATCAAAATTTCATTTATCATGACAATATCTCCGAACTCCATAATATATGTGATTACTTAATCAACTACGTGAGACTACGGGGCTGTTTGTTTACCTCTTAACAAACTCTTAATGGTTCAGACTTTTTGTTTCACGAGCAAATGATTCAGACATTTGCCTCTGAATGGTTAAGCATTATACTGAGTATGAATGGTTAAGACCTATTATCTGAATTGGCCTGATATTTTTCTTCGAACGATTAAGCATTATATTGCCTCTTAATGGTTCAGACCTTTTACTTATTCAACACTTAATGATTCAGACATCTTACTGGTTCAGCAGTTACTCATTCAAAAGTTACCAGACAAACCCCTACAACTTTAATTATAGTGGGTATCGGTTGAATCATTCCATCAAACAAGATCAAAGTTGACAACAACTTATAATTCTTGGTTCACTAAATCACAAACAAAATTACTTAATTTAACACATGAAGTTGTAAATTAGAAACAAACATGTGAGCTTCAATTCTTCAACTGGTTTCCTTTATAACAAATACAAAGTGAGCATAATATCATATAAAGATAAACGAATGCGATTCATCATTCAGATTTGATCCTTTCACGCCCGAAAAGACGATATACCAGTGAGATGAGCAACTGCCAAACTATAACAAACCAGTTAGTTGGTTTTTTGGGTTCGGGTTTTGGCCCGAACAATCCTTTGTAAAGCTCCTTTTGTTTTTGATAAACAATCTTATCGTGTTGCGCTAATACGCGTAACTCCTTTGAGATTGCTTTGTCTTCTGGGGCAAGTTTACGCGCTTTCATCAAGTCTTCTCGGGCAGCATCTGTCTGCCCGAGTTCAGATCTAGCTTTCCCTCGTCTGAATAACGCTTTCACATTCTTTTCATCTTCAGCAAGTATCTACAAAACAAATTTTAAGGTACTGAAACCACATTAAATATTTATAAAAATTAAAAAAAATTGGATACGTCATCATACGTACGATTGAGCATTGAGCGATGGCTTCTTGATAGCGTTTGAGTTTTATTAAACAAGCTGCCATGTTAAGGTGACATGGGTTTTTGACCCCTAAAGCCATGTCTTGATACTTCCCGAATAACTGAAACATGAAATCATCACCCATGTATGCAATCGCCTGTAACAAAAACAAACATGTTAATGTTACAACAATACGTTTTTTATTTTTTATTTTTTAATTTTTTTAATTTACCATTTCATATTGTTGCATAGCTTCCTCTAGTTTGTCTTCTTTGAACAAATTATTTCCATCCATCCTTCTCCTATCGGCTGCACTGATTCTCTCTTCTACTGTCATGTCACTACGCGCTTTCCCCTTTACAAAAACAAGTTTTTATTTATATTTTGTTAAAAAAAAATAATAACAAAATAAAATAAACGCCCCGTTTGCGGAGCGCGCTTATAATATATATATGTGTGAACCCTCGTGAGGGCAAAAGTAAATCTGCACTAGTTTTAACGTTATTTTACTTATTTTTGTGAAAATAACGTTAAAAGCGTTGGGTTGACGGTTGATCAGGCATTATGAGCCGGTGGTCTCACTGAAAGCAGTCTCTCTACTCCTACAGGGTAGAGGTAAGGCTTGTCTTCATCTTACCCTCCTCAAACCCTATCTTTAGGTGGGATATACTGAGTATGATGATGATTTAATTTTTTATTTTTTTTTAGAATTGAATGGTTGCTTACTTGTTTGGTTTCATCAAAACCAACTAGCTCAACTTCAAAGATGATGTCAGCCTTAGGTGGCACATTTGGAAATGAAAAGCTTCCTTCTTCACCATAACCAAGTTCCCAACCCACGCGTAAGAGGGCGCGCTCGCCAGCTTTCATAGATGACACCCCAATTGCCAATCCTGCTAACTCTTTTTTCTCTGGTACAACAATATTTTTATTTTCTTAATTAAAAAAAAACACTTTCCAAGAAAAATACTTGTTGATAACAAATGTTTTATTTAAACATAAATACCTTTCCCTAAGACTAATTCAGTTAGTTGCAACTCCTGCCATGTGTCTTCAAACTTGTGTTGGGTACTTTCTGTCCATGCTCTGTAGTGCACTACAACAATAAACATCATCTTAAGTTTTAGACTTCATATTTCTATTTTCTTGATTATATATTTTGATTTTTTTCTAATTTTTTTCTAATTTTGGGATGGATGGAGTATAAAAAAAAGGTTTGACTTACAAAAGCAAGTTGAATATTTTGATGGTTTTTCTCCATGACCTTCTTTAATGATCTGTTTTGTAACCTTTTCATGAATAATTTCCACAGTGGAATCAACTTTAGGAGGACCGTTATCATCTTGAGGTTGTCCTCCATGAACAAATGAAGATCCTTCCATCACAATTTCATCCTCACCGACACCTAGATACAAGGTTACAAAAGTTGCAATTTCAACTTACGGGTTAATTCGGGTCATATTTTTATAAACAGAAATTGATTTCAAGAATGGGTAGAACAGGTCACCAAATGTATCTTAAACTTTACTTATAAAGATAGATTTCATTTACAAAAAAGTTAAAGAACACTACCATTTTGAGGAGCTTCTTCATGAGTCATAGTGGTGCCACTAGACATGATTTCGGATTCGCCATCTTCACCTGCAAATTATGTAAATATAACATCCATTTAAGTTTTGTATCACCATCTTCATGGTTAACGCAAATTTTAGCATTGAACTTCTATGCTCAATGAACAATCTCATTAAAATCCCAGCAAAAACTGAAGATTAACTAGAACCACACTATAATAATCTTCCATTTTTTACTGTACTCATGTACTAAAATGAATGAAATAGATCATTTTCTGCATCCAAATAAGCATAATGTGTCCATATAATTGTCAACAATAGTATTACACTGATAGACAAGAGTCCCAATTTAACAATTTTGGTCAACTATAGGAATCTGGATGTGTCCTCAATAAACGAACAATACCATTAAATGTGCTACATATTAAAAGGTTTTGATAGATTACCAATTGATCCAATCGGCTGCTGTTGCACTTCCTCCATATCCAAGCTCAACTCAAAAACTTAGTTCTACTGATCAATTAACTTCCGTCAACAAAACTGGACCAAATTGCATTTCACAATCAAAATTACACAATAAAAATCCACACTAACTTGAAATTACATTTATAATCTCATCAAATTAGCAGATAAAGCAGAAATCAGAAATCAAGTTCCTAATTCGGTTTACTCCATGTGCGATTGGAACAAAAAACTTACCTGATTTTGAAAGTTTATCTTCACGCCTTTACTTCAAAGAGTTCGGAAAAATTCTAGACACTGTATTTTTCCCTCCGATTATACGTTTCCAGCTGATCGGAAGTTGAAGTCGAAGTCGATTTAAGCACGTTGATTTTGGGGTTGAACCGTACGCCAAAGATTTTGATCTGTTTTTCTTTCTGTCGATGTTTTCCACACCTGTGTTGTGTACTGTACTACTGTACTTCGAGTCGGTGAACCGCTGATATTATAACATTATATATGGATATACTTGACCCATTGACAATTGGGGTCAATTACTCTATATACTAAAAACAAGTTTAGGTAAACAGTAATCTTTCGTTATACCATATAATACATACTTTCGTTTCTTATATTGTAACCTTCTGTTTGCTGGATCCGCTAGTTGTTACTTTGTTTCTTGACCTGGTGGCCGCAAGTTCGAGCCTTTCAAGCTTTTTTTTTTTTTTTTTTCTGTAGATTACAGATAACAAATACGTGTTACACTACCAATTTGTTATTTGACCTTTCCTTTACACGCGCCCTAAAGAATATATCCTCCTGATTTCTCACAGCTCCAGCAACCAGAAGAAATCGAATGTCTGCAATTCTTCTCAGGTGCTCTTCCTTTTTTCAATTTAGGTTTTTATTTTTCGCATCTCCTATTAAGCACTAATTTGCATGTTTGTTGATGTAGGTTATCGTTAATTGTGTTCTTGATTGTTTATTGTCGAGTTTGGATTTGTTCGACCTGATGGCGGAAGACGGCTGCCATTTTTTTTACCCTTTCTCCCTTTGCACTTGCGTTACTTGCTTTAGGTTTGTAAATGATTCCAAATTGGATTTATTTCTATTAGATTTTGCAGGTTTGTTATCGTTTTTAGGTGCTTTTTGGTGTTGGTTTTTTATTTGCAGGATTGTTTTTGGAGCTTTTTTCACATAACGTCTCATCTGTAGTATAGAATCATCGGATGGTTCTTTCCTTCCTAAACTGTATGATATTATCCTTGCTTCTGAATATTTGAAGGTAAATTTTTTTTTAAATGTATACCAACCTGACTTTGAAGTAAAATTTAAATTGTTTGATCGATAGTCGAGTGATTATAAGGTAAGATTTGTTTATGTGCATGTGATTACATATTTTTCAATCAAAGGTTACTGAAATTTTTGGTCTATAGAGGCATATTCATAATTATTTTTTGGAGATTTTAAAAACTTTTTGTGGTTTGCTTTGCTATAATTAGCTTTACCCTTTAAAAGAAACTTTTGCCATTCAAAAGTTAGGAGCTTTTGGTTTGTTGGTTATCTTAACACCGTCTATGAAGAAGCATGATAGATTTTTTTTATATATTTTTTATGAAGATTGTGAGCTTTCTTTCAGAGAAGTTCTACTTCTAAATCAATTTAGGTGATTGTTTTTTATGTTTAAAAAATTTCAAGATTACTACACAGATTATCAAGATCTTTATTAAAGAGACTAAGATTATGAAAAATTCATTGAGTTGATTAAGGTTCGCTTGGATCGCGGTTAAGACAACTTATGAACACGTTGAATGTTAATAGGATACATCCAAATCACTTTCTTCTGTTTTATGATTTCACACGTGAGGCTGCATCTTAGTCTGCAGCAGCAAGTGGTTACGCCGCCATTACAGTTAGCTGCAGGAACCTAAACATTCGAAGTGAAGGAACATTTTAGGTAACCAACTGCTGAAATTAGATTCTCACATAAATGCTATTGTTAGCTTGCGTCATAGATAATTGCACAGGTTGTGCAGTATTTACATATTTGCTAAATGGTTGTCAATCTATTAACTACACCAACAGGAGCCAAGCTAGAACAGTTTAAATAGGATTTACACATTTGTTTGAACATATAAATGCATACCCATAGATTTGATTATTTAAGTTAATATTTTACTTTTTATATGTTTAGGGTTGAAAGCATGAGACAGGTTTAGAATGATGGATTCTCCTTTTGGTATGTAAGTGTTTGTGTTTCTTAATTTCTACTCGCATTGTTTTTTTATTACAAAATATTAATCGTTACTGATTATTTCAGCTGTGGGTTCAATGTTGTATGAAAGGAGAACAAGAACTGGTGGAGATTGGAGTTCTCTTAGCAACGATATCTAAGGATGACCTTCGAGTTGAACTTTATACTTAAATGGAGATTGGAATTTTTTATGTAATGTAATTTTGCTATAGTTATTTGTATCAAATAGAATCATTGTCCTTAACCAAGTTTCCACCGCCCGTTTTCTTCCGCAGCAACAGATTCTCTTAATGATTATCCTTTCCTTTTCAATTAGCAATCTGTTCATTTCCATGGAGAAACAACCTTATGCTTATAACTTGCTTCTAATGTTTTTGCTTTTTGTAACTAGATAGAAGATGTCCATGACGAAGCAAAAGATAAACACGAGGAGATTTCAAGAAAAAGGACACACATTGAATAGAAGGCTATTATTTAAAAAAATGTATTAGAACTTTATGTGATGGCCCAAATAGCAGGCGTGAGAACTCTTGAACCTTAGCATAAGAATGCAAGAGGTAAGTGTACTAAAAGCCTTTACACTTTCATTTTGAATATGAATGAGATTTAAATTTGCCTTTATCTATTAAGAAATTTTGATATACTTAGTTATGTTATATTGATGCCAAGGATGTATGCTTTGTTTAGTTTGTATTTGATCACCATCGACTAATAATATAACAAATGAGTACATATTCAGTTTGATTATTATGTTAATTTAAACTATTAAAAAAAGTTGTATTGGAGTTTATTACGCGAACGGATTACAAATTTACAAAAGTTCCTCGTCGCAACACGAGGGAGGTAACATCTAGTTTTTAAAAAATTAAAGAATTATATAAACAGTCGTATTAGCGAATTATAAAAAGTCAGAGAGTATTCGTCACTAATATATAATAACTGTCACATTATATCAGTTTAGACTTTTTATATTGCCGTGAGCGGACGTGTGCTGTGCGTGTGGGACCCACCGTTTTTATTTTACATACGATATATTAATTACTAATTTCAGTCTGAACATGACCACCGTGTATCTCCGATTTAACTTTCACAAATTTGTTGTATTGCTGCTGCAGTTGAATGTCGGAACTCCGATTTAGTTCACCGGAGAAACGCATATTCGCACATTAATTTTGTTTCGAAACTATCGGCTGGTTCCACCTCCGATCAGCTCTCCGCATAATCGCAGAATCCACATCAATCTAGAAGGTCAGTAACAAATTTCAGTTGATGCTTCCAATTTCATCGTTTGAATCTGGATCTGATATGACCTTTTTATATGAGGTTTCGTTTACAATTTAATTTGTGTTCGAAATTACATGATTTTGTCTGTTTTTACACAAATGACTCAATGAGTTCTAGAGACTTCACTTTCATGTGGTTTTGTATTAACAAAGTCGAACAATAACAACAAAATTCTAAACGAATTTCATTCATATATCCGCTGAATTTTTCATATTAGTATAATTGGATCTTTGCTTAATAACAAAATAGAAATTATAATAAACTTAAATTTGAGTAAAGAGGTATGTACTGAACACAGGATTGAGACTCTTACCACGTATACAACTGTTAACTACCGCAAGTTACGAACGTTATTTACTTATTTGTTTCACTTGTTCATGAAAAGTTAAAATGTTTCTCCCAATCATTATGATGATTAATCCCTATATACCGGGATTCATGTGGTTTGTATAACACATACTCATTCTTGACCAAGTTTTTATGAGACCCCAAATTTGATTATTTTTATATAAAATTATATTCTTAACATAAACATACATGAATTACAATAAAAATCATATACTCATCAAAGTTTTAACCCAATTACACATGATATAGAAACTCATGAACTCATAATCTAATAAAGTGTTAACCCGATTTTTGATATTTGATTTTTCTTTTTGTGTATAGAGGTTCAATTTTTTTTTTTTTAAATTGCGAAATTCAGAAAAACCTAACAAATTAACTAAAACTCTACACAATTTTGTTTCTGAAAAACTATATTTCATTTGTTGAAGATCGGAAATGGATGGTAACGGTGGAAACGAACCATTGCTAACAGAACAACATGAACACAAGCCTCTAAGCGATTGTATTACATCAACCAAAAGCAAGAAATTAAGACGATGCAAAAGCGCCCCAATGATAGAACCAATTCTTCAAGAATCCAACATTAACCGATTACTCAAAGGACCGAAGTCAATCTTTGATCAACTCAATCCACATTACAAACGGGTAGCAACTTACTTGTTCATCTACTTAACCATAAGTACAATCTGCTTTTCCCTTGTTTCCAACGAGATCTCCGGATTGAAAACAAACACAATTCTGGATTCAATCTATTTCTGCATTGTAACCATGACAACAGTCGGGTATGGTGATCTTTTACCCAATAGCACTGCAACAAAACTACTCGCGTGTGCGTTTGTATTCTCGGGTATGGCTCTTGTTGGGTTTTGTCTAAGTCGTGCTGCAGACTCTTTGATTGAAAATCAAGAAGTATTATTAATCAAAGCGATGCATCTGCGGCGCGAACCTAATTCTATGCAAATGCTTAAAGAAATGGAGACAAATAGAGTGAGATATCGGTGTATAATATTATCCATCTTGCTTGTAATCCTCATAGCTTCTGGGACAATCTTTTTAATCACAATTGAGAAGATGGAAATTATTGATGCATTTTATTGTGTTTGTTCAACAATAACAACTTTAGGTTATGGTGACAAAAGCTTTTCTACTCCAGTGGGGCGTATTTTTGCAATTTTTTGGATATTAATGAGTACTATATGTTTAGCACAATTGCTATTTGCTTTTGCTGAGTTTTACACAGAAAGTAGACAGAGAAAATTGGTGAAATGGGTTCTTACAAGAAGAACAACTGCTGCTGATCTTGAAGCAGCTGATCTTGATGATGATGGGGTTGTGGGGTAAGTTAGTCAAATCACACAAATTAAGGAATTTATTAAATAAATGTTTATTTTTTTTTATATTTTTGTTAGAAAAAACTGATTTCTGGGTTAGTCATGTTTGAATAGCGACTTCAAATTTTCTATTTGACGTTGCTATTTTGAACAATGACTAACCCGGATATTAGGTACGGAATCAGAAGACTTGTTTAAAAAAATTTTTTTGGAAGATTTCAGCTAACAATGATTTCTGGTGAATTTCGTTTTGTTATTAATGAAATCAGCGCTGCTGAATTTGCAATTTACAAGCTAAAAGAGATGGGGAAAATAAATCAAGAAGATATCGCGCTTATTATGGATGAGTTTAAGAATCTTGATGTGGATGAGTCAGGAACATTGTCTACATCTGACATTTTTTTGGCTCAATCGACAAGGGTGAATTGAAGGTGATAAATAATGCAATTCAGATCTTGTTATTGTATATTTTTGGTGTCATTTTGTGTTTGTTTTTTTACCTGAGATGAATCATCAATCATGTATTCATGCTTATTCCATCTTGAACTATTTCTTATATCAGAACAATTAATGTTGTATATTAATGTCATTAAATAGATCATACAATGATACAAATATGTAATTTTCTAATTATCTCAACCAAAAATCAAACCCTAATCCCAAATTAGTAACTGATATCCGAACCAATACTCGTAAAATATGATTATCGATTAGATTAAATATGATATTATTCTTAATAACAACGATACTGCTATAACAAATATCACCGATTTCACGAAATAAACATCGGAGACATTGCATGAAACTAGAGAACCAAACAAATTAAGTGTCAGAGATCGAGAGAAACAGAGTGTTACATATGCTCAGATTTACTACTACTACTAGTACCTCCTTCGAATTCGGGTTGTACGGCAGGTTCCGGTTGACCGGCGACGTAATCCAGGATCCCCTCGCCGGCTTTCTCGCCGGAAACTTGAGCTTCCGGCGGTGAAGTAAGACCAAAAACAACGACGGTGACGAGGAACAGAGCTGTGGATAGCAGCAACGGCCAGAAGTATGCGAGGATGTTAAGGAAGCTGGGAGCGAAGTAAAGGAGAGAGAGAATGATGAGAGAGAGAGTGGCGGCGAACAGGATGTGAAATTTGAACTTGATGAGGTTTTCCGGGATCTCCATGGTTGATTCAGAGGTGATGTTTTGTGGGTTTTTGCAAAAGTGGGAGTGAAGTGAAGTGATGGTGGAGGTGAGGTGATTGGACTTTTATGTGAAGAGATTCTCTGTACGCACTGTTTCAAATACTTATTTACCAAATATGCCATTTTTAACCAAATAAATAAAATAAAGTATAATAAAGATGTTAATTTATATCTACTTTAAAGATCATTAAAAATCACCCATAACGTTCAAATATCAAGCTCATATAGATTTTTTAGTTCGAGAATGACTAAATGTTGATTGCACCATCATGATAGATTGATAGCATATAAGAAAACTTTACTCAAGTAATCTCCGTTTAAAATTTTCTTACATCTTTTTGTCACAATAACATAATCAAGGTTGGTGTTGTGTTTTTTCTCTCAATTTATCAACTTACCACAAACTTCAAACGCTTAAATTTTTGTTCATTTTTTGATAAAAATTGGTTTGCTGATAGAATAACACAGATGTAACCTAATAGGTGACAAAGGTTGATGTATTTTGGAATATTTATCACCGTCAATTATATACTTTACGTGAAAACTAGACATGTTAGTTTTTGATTCAATCCGATAGTATGTGGGGAAAGAGATAGAGATGTTGACGAAGAAATAACATTATGGTTGAATAACATATTTTTAGTGGAATTTTTCATATCACTAATTCACGAAATCTTGTATCATATTAAATATTTGATAGAATCTTGTGTTGTATCAAATAGTTGACACCCAAATTAACGTTTTAGGATAGAAAAATGTTCTAGGGCACTTTTCTATGTAGTCACACGAGTCGTATGAATTATACAATCAGTAGAGTTTTATGTGAGTATGAACTTATCCGACCCATATAGTATTTTTAAAAGTCGATAGATGTGACTGGTTAGTAGTATGATAAAGTTATACGATCATATAACATTACACGATACATAGGATATGAGTGAAATGTGGTTAACTTGCTAATGGTGTATCAGTAGATTCCACCTATCAATCAAGTATACACAAACAGAAGGTTCAAAGTTGATTTTAACCGGTTTAAAATTAGATCCTTTTGAGCGTGCTTTGTACCCTTATAATGGAAGAATACATTTTGTCACCGTTTCAAATCTTATGTGGATGTGATTGGTATAAGATGGAATCGAAATGGAACAAAAATTGAGGGAATGAGAGATAGGCAACCATACAGCCGGTAGTGTGGTTATTCCAACTTAAAAAAGTAAAAACAATTGTGTCGGTTTTGGTTTTGCCTGAAAAAAAAAAAAACATAAAACACTGAATATTCAATTTATCACATGCAAAACCATATATGTATGTGTGTACTATATAATTCTATGTTCAATATTGAATGTTCTTTATATGTTGCCCAAAATAGATGTTATTAATTGCATAAATTTTATATTTAATTTTGACTGGTAATTAATATTGCAATTGAAATTTTTTTAACCCAAATCCAATAATTTGATGCATTATTTCCAGGCCAAATAATTTATAACCCAAGTATAAAAATTCAAATAAACTAAAACCGAAACCAAACAAAAATTCAAATACCCAAAACCAAAAAACCAATCCCAAATGAGTTTATATAAAAACAAAATTGTGGGTTTAGATTAAGAATGAGGTAAAATCGTCCCATACACATCCCTACTTAGATGTACGTACACTGTATCACTATTGCAAACTGTTTATATGAATCTTCAAAAGTATATGTATTTTAATATGATATGACTGAAAAAAGAAATACATCAAGTACAATTAAATCAGACATGAAAAAAAATTATTTGGGGTACGTTGGATTGGATGTACGATATAAAAAATTTGAGTTAGGGAGCTATAATTTGTGTTTTCGTTGAATTAGGGTAGCATGCAATTCTTTTAGATAAACATAGAATGATAGAATGCAATTCATTCACTTATTATGGAGTCATGCTAGTTGATTCGCTGATCTATACAATTTAACGTTTAAGTTTATATATATAGGGTTGGGTTCAAATAAGGAGGAGACTTAGGGTAAGGAGGGTAAGTATGGCTTTGGTAAGGACACATGGCAGGAGAAAATTTTTAAAGGAGGGATACATTGTTAATTGTGCCCAGCTCTCCAAAAAAAAAATTAAAATTTTTTTTAAAAATTGTTAATTTTTTTTTTAAAGTGAACTGAACCGACATGCATCGTTGTGTTTTTTATATGCATCATTGTGTTATTGATATGCATCATTGTGTTTTTGAAATGCATCATTGTATTTTTTATATGCATCATTGTGTTTTTGAAATGCATCATTATGTTTTTTATATGCATCATTGTGTTATACGATGTGTACGTTTTGTAGGTTTTTGTGTCCTGATTTG
>WOUH02000003.1:5435385-5450343 GCA_009936405.2 Stevia rebaudiana | reverse complement strand
CGTACAGCTCTGTACGTGACGTATAGATCCCGACATCGACTGCAGTACGAGGTACGAGGTTGTCGGAGAAAAGTAGCCTATACGCCACGTATGGCCCTATACGTGGCGTATAGGGCTGGCAGGGGTGTGAGAATAGGGAATGTGGTGTGTAAATAGCAAAACCCTTATGATTATGTGTAGTCGTTTTTATTTAAATTGCACTTAAATACCACGTAAGCAACCATTATTTAAAAAAGCTCAATTTCATTTAACCTCAATTTTATTTAAGTGTAATAATTTAATTAAATATTAATTTCTTTGCGAAAATAATAGAATTGATGTTGGTTAATAGCAGAATTGAATTTAAGTTGTGTTTTAACTACTGTCAATGACTTGTCTAAAAATCAATGACGCCTACTAATTGACAAACAAGTAATGATTTTAATGCTCATAATTTTTTTTTTAACAACGAGAAACTCCACTTTGTCTAGTCTCTAATTGACCCCATGCCTTTCATTATTTAATTGACCACATGTTCGGTCTCTAATTGACCCCCTGCCTATATATAGGGTAAATATAATATCAAAACTCTTTCGAGTTAAGAAAAAACCAAATAAACTCTAAAGAACGCATAAAAACTCCAAGTTAAAAAAAAGGCTTACTTTTAAATGCATTTTTGTTATTTTTTATTAAAAAAAAAAGAAAAAGCCCAAAATATTTTTTTTTTAAATACCACTAAAATTAACAAAAAACCCATTTTTTTTAAACTACAGCGAAAAAAATTGTGACATATGTAGCATTTACATATGTTACAATTTCTAAAATTTGAAAAAAAATATTTAAAAAAAATACTCGGCGCTTTTTTATAACCTTTTCACCAAAAGTCTTAGATTTTAATGCATAATTTATATAAAAAATATGAAGTTGTAAAAATTAAAATTCAAAAAAAGTTGTTGTAATACATGTTACAAAAAGTGGGTTTCTAGCGTTTTCTTAACTCAAGGGAGTTTTCATATTATCCATCCCGTATATATATATATATATATATATATATATATATATATATATATATATCGTTTCACCAACGTTCGTGGAAAAATACGCCTGTGTGATCCAGTAATTCCTAATTCTTTAAATTACCGATAAATGAGTGTAGGGGTGTTCATCGAGTCGGATTTCGAGTTATTCGGGTTATTCGATTCGCATTATTCGAATTTGAAACTTTTGAATTCAAATCCGAATCCGATTCGAATCTAAAATCGTTTAATCCGATTCGAATCTATCCGAATAAACCGAAAAACCTAAAAATTTGTATCCGAACAACTTGAACAACCCGAATAAACCGGGTTTATTCGGTTTATTCAGATTGAATTCGAATATCCGATCCGAAAAAAATAATTTCTACCAATCTGAAATCCGATTCGATTCGTATCTAAAATAGTATTATCTAATTCGAATAATCCGAATCTCATTTCGAATCGGTTTTTTCGGATTTCGGATACGATTCGAACATCGGATTTTTTCGATTTTCGATTATCTTGAACACCCCTAATTGAGTGTTTGTGCTAGACCTTATATATCGTGTGATACATTTAATTAATCCTAATTAAATATATTACACGCATAACAAGTAACCGTCAAATAGTTTGTAAGATTCGTTAGCTACCCGAACTTGCTATTGTCGTCTCGTTAGTAACCCGAAATTACCAAATGTCATACCTATAAATATCGCATTATGTTCCTATGACGTATCATTAAATGAAATAAGAAGAATCTTTCTTTCTACTCTCTTTGTATCTTTACATTGTTATTATGATCTTGTTATGCTACATAATTACATATACATATAAGTGATAAAATCCATTTTTCTTGGATTTCATTCTTTTTTTTTTCTTCCCTTTGAATCTCTAGTTTTCACCGGTTGTTGGAATAAATGAGTCTTGTGTGAGAGAGATGTGGAGCTTCATTCACTTCCCCTAATATTCTCTCATATTTATTCACAAGCGCATTGCGAATTCACATTCAATTTTCAAATTCATCATGGCCCTTTTCTTCTTGACAGCCGTTCTTAATTTCATCCCTCAAATTCAATTTTCACATGTTACAATTCTCAAATATTCTTCATATCTTTTCAATATTCCCGTCACTACTAGGTTTGTGACCATTTCTAAAGATTCCTTAGGATCAATCGGATGGATTCAAGATAAGGATGATATATATGCATTGTTACGTATAATTTGATTTTGCGGTTGAGATCGACTTATAAAGACATAAAATATGGATGCAAATGATGATAATAATGCAAAAGACCCAAGATGCACACAAGTAACGGTGATGAAAGTGGCTAATATCGCTGTGAATATGTTGATTTTCATTGTTATAATAGCCTTGTGTAACGTCTTGCATATGCTTTTACGTCCTTATTCCCAACCTCGCATCATTTCTGAAGCCATTGTAACGTCTATGTCCCTCTATTATATGTCGTGCATTCGTTGTTTCCATTGCAGTAGAATTGATCAAATGAACAAAACTGTAGTAAAGGCCACTGCGACAGTCAAAACTTTCATAAACGGCCACTTGCAACGGTTGGAAAGATACAAAACCTTGTCGCTAATCACTGTTATTGGCGGTTTTGTGACAAATTAGCAACCAATATTTAGTGACAGTGTTTGCAACTATGGGAATTATCATAGCAACTCTGCGGCAACCTTTTTCCTTCGTAAACCATAGTGACGATTTATTTAAGCCACAAATAATGTCATAAAAATGCTACAGTTTTGGCTTTTGCAAACCTTGTCACTAACGATTTAGCGACGGTTTTGGAATTGATTTTTCCAATATAAAACGTCTTTGCTAATGAAAATAAACTGGCTGCTGTTAATTTGACAATACTAGCATGTCAACGAAGGTTTTTTCTTTGCTTTTTTTTTCCGGCTAATCTTACCATTGAGATTCCGTCGTAATATTTATGACAACCATTTCCCATCATAAAACAGTCTCGACCCGACAGTTTAATTTTGGTCACTATACAGTCGCTAACACCACTACAACAAAGTCATAAGTTTTTAATCATTGTTTTTTTTTTCTCACTTAATATATGCAGGTGGGATTCTTTTTGAGCAACCTACCATTTCTACGCAACAACTTCAGCGACGACGCGAATATGGCTCTCGGCTACGTAGCCGAGTTTGGGATGATTTGCCACATGTTCGTAAACGGCCTCCAAATCGACCCCGCAATCTTCACCCGGCTACCTGTTCGCGAAGTGAAGGTCGCATTCACCGGGTTACTACTCACTTTTCTCCTAGCACTTTTCGTGACACCATTTTTACACCTTAGCTACGACCCAAGCATCGAGTTTGACATTTTCATCTCCTTAGTACTGTGTGGGACCGCGTCCCCGCTACTCACCCGCATCATCAACGACCTCAAGATAGGCAAATCCGACATCGGCCGGTTCCTGATCTCCACCGCAGTCATATCCGACTTCATTTCCATCCTCGTATTCACTATCGGCTACATAATATTCGACCCCGTGGATCATTTCACTGTCCGCACCATCGGTGAGATCCTCCTGATGCTCGGGGTTCTTGTGGTCCAGACCATTTTGGCTGCTAGGTTCATCCCGGTTCTCATGAGATGGGTCGATAGCCAAAACCCGCCCGGGAAGTTGATGAAAGGTTCGCATTTGATCGTATCCTTGGCAAGTCTGGTACTGGTTTGTAGTCTTTCGCCTTTGATCGCGCAATTTAACATGATGTTAAGCGTGTTTTTGGCGGGAATCGTGATGCCGCGTGATGGAAGGTTATCGAAATTGTTAACCGGGAAAGTGAAGTATTTTTTTGGGCTTTTGTTTTTCCCGGCGTTTATGTTTTGGGTTGGTTTCGAAGTTGATTTTACAGGGTTTGATGGTCGAAACTGGCTCACGTGGGCTAGTATATTGTTCTTGTTTGTGACAATACTTGTTGGGAAAGTTGTCGGGTGCTTGATCTCTGGGGTCATGCTGGGTTTTAATTGGCGAGATTCGGTTGCGTCCGGATTGCTTTTAAGTATCAAGGGACATTTTCATATTTTCATGGCTATCTTGGCTAAGCAAGTAAGTACTTTTAATGTGTTCTTAAAGTCCAAGGGAAAATAAAATATTAGCTAACACTAATAAACTTACTAAAATGGTCATCTACCTTCGATCGACCTTTTTTTTAAGGTATTTTGATCCAAAGAAAACATGTCATTTGTCATTTTTTTCATCATATATAATAGGATATGTCAGGTTCAAACATGAAGGATCCTTACGGTAGGAAGTGTAGGAAGGATCCTTACGGTAGGAAGGGTAGGAAGGATTTTAATTTTCTCATAACCGACTTAAACGAACTCCGATTGAACTCATTTCAGCGGCGTTAGAACTGTCTCGCCGAACCCTTTAATCTTAGCTTTTAAGGTTTAGCTTTTGGGGAGGTGTAGGGTGAGATGGGGTGGGGGCTTAAGTTTTTGGGGGGTGAGAAAGGGTTCGACGAGACAGTTCCAAAGCCGCTAAAATGAGCTTAATTGGGGTCCGTTTGATACCCTTTATTAAGTTTCTGATATGGTGTTTTCTTAATCATAAACAGAGAGATATAATAAGTCCCTCAGACAGCATAGTTATGATACTCGTGTGCTTCCTCACCTTTATCTACGCCCCATTGGTCGTCAAAAACATCATCAATCGTGCAAGAAAACGTTCACCAACACAACGAATGGCACTCCAATGGCTCAACCCATCAACCGAGCTTCGAATAATAATTTGTCTCCATGGTCCTCAAAACATCCAATCATCCATAAACTTCATGGAGATAACCCAAGGCCCAACCGAGCCAAAAATGATTGTTTATATTAACGATATGATCGAGTTGAACGAAAGGACCGCATCGACACTAGCGCGTGGAGAAGGAGTGGACGCAATGGCCATAACGGACGAAGGCGTTTTAGAGATGAGAGAAAACATCACAAACGTAATAGATGCGTATGTCAAGGACCGATGTGAAGGGATTGATGTGAAACGGTTGCTTACACTTTGTCCCCTCGCGACTATGCATCATGATATTTGCGTGCTTGCGGAAGATTTGTTGGCTTCAATGATCATACTACCGTTTCACAAGAATCAGCAACCAGATGGGAAGGTTAATACGGATTATCTGGAGTTTCGAAATGTCAACAAAAAGGTAAAGTGTTCCCATTTGATCGAAAGAATTATAAGGTTGTAGTTTTTTTTAAAGTAGGTTGTTTAGAAATGAGTTGACGACAAGTTTGGATTTTTGTTTTGGTTGAGTTTGAGGTATGGGTTAGTCTGGTCTTTAAAATAACTAATTATGAGAAAATGTGAAAAATATCATGTGAACAATCTTAATCTTCCTAAAGTTTTTACAACAATAAACATCGACTTTAGTTATTTTTAGAGTAAAGTTGGCTAAAGAAGGATTAAGTTTAATCGACACAACGGGTCCAAAAAGACCAATAAAAAATCACATGTTCCAACCTGTCTAAAATCTTTATGGTCATCAAACCAAGTTAAAGTTCAGTCGGTTAAACTTGCTCAGTTTTAGCTGGTTTAGAAATGAGTTGGATAGACATTAGTTGAATGATGATGGCTGGCTAGATTTTAGCAGAGTCAAAACATCACACATGTGATTTTATTGTTTTTACCCCACATACTTTGTTTTGTTGGTAATTAAATTAAATCCTTCTTTAACGGGTTTTACTTGAAAAGGGCTAAGTCTTAACATTTTTATTGCAGAAAGGGTCGAGATGTTTATTTTGATTTACTTCAAATATAAACCAGTGACAATTTTAATTTACTATATAAAAACAAGTGGATTTGCATTTTTGTCTTTTCAAAGTTTATTAAGATAAACCCTCATCCTCCTAGTTACAACAAGTAAGGTTTAACTTATGTATTTTAGGTGATGTTTGTTAAAAAAAAAAAAAATAGTCCCACACAAACCACGCGCAGACATTACTCTCAGCAGACTTTCGTTTTTTCGAAGATGTTTCACAAAAAAGTGTCTACGCGAGCTCTTCTTGGTATAGACTTGGTACAATCAATTCTAAGGTCTGTAGAGGGTTAAACAACATCATCATCCGCTGTCCGGCCGCCACCACCACCACCACCACCCAACGCCACTGTCCACCACGACCGCTGTCTACCACCACCATCACCGTCTAAATGCCACCACCGTCCACCATCACCCACTGTTTACCACCACCGTCCACCACCCACTACCACCGTCTACCACCTCCTACCGTCCACCACCACCCACCCCCCATCGCCACCACCACCACCACCGTCCACCACCCATCACAATCGTCTACCACCACCATCGCCACACACCACCACCTTCCACCACCACCCACCACCACACAATGTTTATCACCACCGTCCATTTATTTTAGCATTCTACAGACGTTAAGAACACAAACAGTCTTCTTCTTGCGAACACAAACAGTCTTCTTCTTGCAGACTGTAGAGGTTTCGTCACTCTTTTTTTTTTCTTTTTTGATGTATGCAGATGTTATCCGTAGACTGCAAACATTTTACCTATAAAAAAACAAAATACACCTTAGTATTCTCACTCATATCAATACTTACCTTCTTAGAAATCTGTAAAACCTTCATCCTTAGGCGAAGAAAAAAATATTTTATTTATATGTAGAACTCATAAGTAGATTTCTTAAAATTAATATATAGCCTTTTCAATGATCATACGGGGAAAACAATTACCGTTAAGCCACAACAGAATTAAAATTTTAAACAACCTTTCATTTCTTTTTTATTGGGCTAACCAATAAAAACGTTTTAAGTAAAAAAATTTGAGCCCAATTTTATTAGAGGCCCTAGTAAGTGAGCTACTTTTACAATGCAACTCAATCGTAAAGCTTCTCATGCTTACTCTCACCTGTCTATTGCATCGTTGAAGAATAATATAGCTAGCCCAGGTTGAATGGTTTACAGTCCACCAAACTCCATAGTATACATATGGTTTTAAGAAAATTTTAAGGCTTTGTATTACAATAATATAACTACTGGAATGATACTTTACACATTACTATTGTATAAAAATCAAAGAAAAAGCTAAAAAAAATATGTGACTCAACCCCCACAAGTACCAACAAATTATGTTCCAAACTCATTTGACCAAGTTTAATTTGCCACATCTTATAAGCACATTGACATCAAAACATTATTTCTATGACACAGGTCCTTCGACACGCACCATGTACAGTTGGAGTTCTAGTGGACCGAGGTCTTGGATCCATCCACTTATCGCGATCAACCAAATGTATGAACGCTGCAATCATATTCATAGCCGGAAAAGATGACCGCGAAGCACTAGCTTATGCAGGTCGCATGGCTCGACACCCAGGAGTGAAACTCACAATCATAAGATTCCTACTCGACACAAATGGAAACAATGTGTCATCAAGGATCACAAGGGCGCGCGCCAACACAACAGAATACGAAGAAGAAATGAAACAAGATGATGAGTATTTTGCTGAGTTTTATGACCGACATGTAGCCACAGGACACGTGGCGTATAGGGAGAAGTATCTTTCTAACTCGGGAGAAACGTATTCGACTATAAAGTCGTTAGAAGGAGAGTATGGTTTGTTTATAGTTGGACGAGGAGGGCGGGTTAATTCGACCTTAACAGCGGGTATGAATGATTGGGAAGCGTGTCCCGAGTTGGGTCCAATTGGGGATATTCTTTCTGCAACTGATTTTTCAGTTACAGCGTCTGTGTTGATCATTCAACAGCATAAACTCAGAGGTAAGCTTCAAGGTTTGCATGAAGAGTTTTCAATTATGTAAATTTGTTGTAAAAATACCGATCGATATATTTTGGTTAATTACGTTTTAGAGAGTTGATTTGGGTTATCTTTTATCTCTAATCGTACAAACCATCAAATTTAGAATAATAAAATAATAGTTTGAGACAAACAAGATAAAAAGTCCAAAGCTTGGTTACCGGTTATTACTTAAGTGCAATTTTTCTTATAAGATATTAAATTGATCAAATTGAAAACTCAAATTTTATCAAATTGATCACAAAAATCCCCAAAAATCTCCCAAACCAGGTAGAATAAGAACCAATCCTCTAATACCACTAGTTAGGATTGATTTCTCTAATCTAATCTAGCAAAGTATGACTTTCTACTCGAAATGCTTAAAAGACGGAATTAATTAAGCAAGAGTTGAGAGATTAAAAGTATTATGATCATGAACAGATTCACATACAGATATTACTTTCAATTTCACAATTGCATTGATCAAAATCTTGGTCACTTGAAAAAAAAAAGATAACCAATATGTACCCAATGCCCCATTCGTGTTACATACTTTCATGAATGGCTCATTCGTATAGGGCAAGGTCCATTCGTCCTAAGGGTATACGAATGTGGACGCATTCGTATATCTTAGTCATATGAATGACCAACTAAACTATTAAAGCTAGGTACTAATATGTATTAACAATAAATATACTATCAATTAAAAAAATAATGTCCAAAATTTGCAAATACGCGTAAAATCAACCCTTCATTAAAACCTAAGCAACTATAATGAAACTACTCACTTGTCATAATTAAAAACAAAACAAAATCATTGAACAATGAAGCATTAGTGTTTGAATAAAAGAGAGAGCGAAAAGAAGACAATCAACCAAACGCTAACCAAGTGCTAGCATCCATAATCCAACTCTAAAGCTCCAAGAAATGATATGAATGACGAACCAACAACCAATACCTTTATGACAAAATGAACGATAACATCCGAAGACATTATCTTAGCCTCACATCTTAATGGCTATCACAATGAATTGGGTTGTCAAGCCCGATAGTACTATCTATGTTCACACATTCAACCCGTGTAGGGGTTTACTGATTGTAGTCTTGGGGCGAGGACTTAGGGATAGCACACATGTTCTAACGAATCTCATATATCTCATAGTCTAAGCTAATCACACATGTAATACTTGAACTAAAAATATGTTGTACTGTTTTGTAAACTAAAACATTAAAAAAGGGTTACAAAAACTCACAATTTGTGTTGTTATGCTCACTATGATTGTTGTTGTTGTTGTTGACCTAACGTTTAACGGAACTTAACATAATCATGTTACTCAATTTTATGTTTTTGTCGTTGAACTGACGTTTAAAAGAAATAAATTGGATCCTGTTAAGCAATTGTAAATGATTTAGTTATTCGGAATATTTTCCCATTCACTGTGTAATTGTTGTTGTCAATTAGTTTATCAGAATGATTCCTGACTAATTGTGGTCTTTAGAATTGTTGTGTCATACTTTGTTTGAATGAAAACCGTTGTTGAACAAATTCCTAATTAAGAATCGGAATTGATTTTCATCAATTTATGTTGTATGATACTTTGTTTGAGTGAAAACTGTTGTTAGTCGGACTCCAAATTGGAGTCGAAAAATTAATCGGGTTCTGAATCGGAAACCGGAGTGTTCATCGGGTTCCAGATTTCAAACCAGAATGTTAATTGGATTTCGAATTTGAATCGAAACGTCAATCGGATTCTAGATCGGGAATCAGATCGAAGTTTGTTTTTAATTCGAAAAAAGTTTCGAGTCGAAAAACAAGTTCTGGGTTGAAAAAATGGTTTCGGACCGAAAAACTGGTCCGGGTCGAAAAACGGGTCTCGGGCCAAAAATCAGGTCACGGGTTGAAAAACGCTTCGGACGGATCCGAACCTGACCCGGACCATGGTCCATAGGTTCAAACCATGGTTCGAGCCATGGGTCTAAACAATGCTAGGTGGTTCATTGTGATCTTAGAAAGGGGCTTGGGACCAACGACTCACCGGCTCGGAGAGGTTGCTCGGTAACGACCAGGTGGCTCGGTCAGGTGGCTCGGCCACATGCCATGGAATGTTCTCTGCAACAAACAGTCAAAGGCTTGGTAGCGGTCTGCTCTACTCGGTAACGGGTCTCGAGAATGGATCCCTCCTCTCAGCCATGATCCTCGGTAACGCCCTGGTCACGACCAGGGTCGTTACCGAGAACTGTTCTCGACGACGCTGGTTGGTGACCGAGTTGGGCGACCAGAATGAACCCGAAAACTTATTTTTCGTGTTTTAATAAATATTAGTGATATTTTCCCCGTGAACCAAGCTTATAATAATCATGTTTAATTATAAAATAGTATGTTTCAGTTGGAAAAATTCAAGTTTTGATCATCAGATTTTTGGATTTTGAAAATTCTAAAAATGGACAATTTTACCCTTTTTAGCGGTTTTGTTAGATTTGCTTCGTTCCAGCCATGGAATCCAATTGATTAAGACATGTTTAACATATTTACATGTATTAGAACAATCAATTTGAGTAATAGCTCACCAATTGACGGATTTAATTTTTGTACTTCAAGAACACTTTGACTTTTCCAAGTCAAAGATCAAACTCTTGAAATATTTAGAATTAGGATTGAAATTATGCAAATATTCATAGATATCAATATATAACATACAGGAATCAAACTCCATGATCAATTTCATGCATTTAGCATACTTTGATTTGATGGGTTTTCAAGTAGAACATGAACTTGAAATTAAGAACTTAATTTCTAGCTGAAATTGGATTGAATCACCACTTTGGACTCCTTAGATATAATGTTTCTCACAGATTAAGAGTGCTTGTATGTCCGATTTTGATGATTTTTAATGAACACGAATTTGAGAGCAGTGAATGAAATTTCTGGAAGTCAAACTTTGAAAATTTGTTCAATTAAGAATCAAGGCTTCTGGATTTGGATTGCTATTGATTCCCGAACACCTTATCACCTGCTAGAAAAATATCTTAGCCCCTATTTTGTGTGGTTGAGGATGAATTGACTTAGTCAATGTATACATATATGTATTTCTCATTTATTTTTATGTATAATTATACATGAAACGTACATGCATACTAATTTGCTGTAATTAATACATAAATACACATATGTATGTATACATTAGGCCATTTGTGAGTCGGAACTCCTACCAGTTACGTGTTTTTACTGGTTTTTGCTAGCGATTAACTTTCATAATTTATAAAAATTTCCTAGTTTGTTTGATTTCTTACAAATTTTTGATGATTCTCAACTCAGTATGATGTATTTGCATTAGTTTGACATATTTGACCCCAAGTTAGGTCAATTTGTCAAAGTTTCGTGAATCGAGCGTAGTTGTTGACTTTCGTTGACTTTTATTGACTTTCACTACAATTTCATCAAATTGCCAATTGTTTGTGATCTGTTACTTGTTATTGTTGTTCTAACATGTATATAATCACATATATACACCTTTGCTATTGAAATTCAATCAAATTTCCAATTGTTGTGGACCATTATTTGTTGTTGTTGTTCTACACGTATACTCGTCTAGATCCATCTAACAAAAGCCCTATGTTAATTTGAATATTTAACGCACGGATTTCGTAATGTGAATCAAAATAGAATTAGGGCTCTTATGAACAAACCAGATCTAATTTAAACCAATAGTTAAATAATTTTAAAATCGGTTTCTTAAACGAAGATCTCACTCTAGCCCAATGGTTAAACATCGGCTAGCCAACCGAAGGGGCAAATGTTCAAACCCCTGCCCCCGCACCTTTCGCCGTTTTTTATATAATTTTCAAATTTTAAATAATTTAAATCTAATAAACTTGATTAATTCATAACTTATTCATATCTTACCCATTTTTAACCCATTTTACATCAAAATTCATCAAATTAAATCCTCTATTTATTAAAAATATAATTTTAAATGTTTTAGAAAATTTATAAAAAAATATTATTTATAACTAATTGTTTTATAAGATTAAAACCAAAATTTTAGCAATAGGGGTAAATGATTTTCTAGAAAATTGATAAAACGATTGGAATATATATATTTTCATAATGTGTTTATAGTTAGTTGTTTATTAATTTGATTAATCAACATCTTTTATTTTGGAAAAGTTATAAACAAAATAATAATAATAATAATAATAATAAACAATTGTGACGTAGAAATTAAATATAATTACATATTCTAGGTTGTGATTATTTATACTCTAGATCAATATACTCATGCACGTATATCACTATTCTAAGTTGATTTGTGATCGTAGATTATTATGACCAATTTTGGTTCTGATATTGGGATCGCTACGCAACGTGTAAGTTTTTCTCTCCCATTTTACTCTTTTGTTTTTTTTATGTTTATACATAAATCATTGATTCAAGTTATTCAAGTTCAATTGCAATTTTATATGTTTATTGAATTATGTGTTAATTATGTGTTTTATCGTTATGTGCATTGCTTGTTATATTAACATATTTTCTCATGTCAATTGAACCTATGGTCGTATATTTATTCTTCCATGGTTTGATGAAGTCTATTCAAGAGTACAAATTTTCTCATCATGTTTGTATACCGTCAAATGAAAGGGATTTAACTATCTCTAGTAGTTTGATGATGACTTAAAGAGTGTTTTATCTATCTCTAGTAGTTTGATGATGGCCTTCAAATTGCATTATTATCATTATTCATTAAGCATTGAATCACAAGTTTTTCATTTACACATATATATAATGTGAAAGACTCACCAACTATTCATTTGGTTGAAACTCTTTATTTTACATGTGTAACAGATTAAAGATTCAAGTTGTTTGACAATTTTGGAAGCATGGACCTAGATTAATATAACTAGCATTCATGTTATCTTGTTTAAACGTACTTCCTTTGAACAATGTATTTGGCTTATTCGAATTTAATGAAAATAAAACAATTTTGCATGTTAATATTATTGAAACACTTAGTGGCACGTGTGATGAACAATCGTATCACGCTCCGACGATTCCGTCGTCGGTTGGGGTGTGACAATTCTTGCCATATTTGAATCCCAAGCCCACATGAACCAGTTAGATCACCCGCGATTTTAGTCGTAAATCTTGCATTGTACTCGATGTTGACCCACGATCACGAACCCATGATTAATTCCTCTGATTTCGGTCAAACCATGTTAGTTTATTTCTTTAATAATAACCTCGGGTGATTAATTAATGTTAGAAGATCTACAGATGCTAAAGTTTTGTGTCTGGATCTGATCAGAAGACAACAACCGAGTTGTTGCTAAGGGGGAGTTTGTTGGTGCAAGAGTTTATCAACAACTTTCGGTTATTATTATAGACGAAGTTTAAGCATTTAATTTATTTTATATTTTGTTGTTTAGTGTTAGTTTAGCATGTATGTGTGTGTGTGCTAGCTAGTACTATTCATAGGTTGGTTTTCACTTTGTAAGGTAACACTTTCAACTGCACACTTAGATTCTAGAGAGAGAAAGTCAGTTTCATTATTGTATTGATCTTTATTCTTCATAATTGAATATAATCAATGAAATCTTGTTCATCTTGTTCATATCTTCATCATCTTCATCTTAATTCTTATTGCATTAATGAATTGCAAACACATCAGCATGAACACGGATTCTGCACGTGTTTGTGTTAAGTGATCTCGGTTTGAATCGATCACCTCACAGACCTACCAACCAGAGACTCGTTCTCGGTCAATCACTCACCATCGTGTATAAATACCACCTCCATCCAACCTCATTATCATATCCAAACTTTCACACACTCAAAAAGTACTGAACTAGTAGTTGATCGGAATCCCAACGGGAACCCATCCTCGACCAACTGGCGGAGTTTGAACCTTACCTTCTACTTATCGTCAATCGATGGAAAAAACATACATTCATCTCGTCTTGATCCATTGAGAATTTGCCTAAAACCAATTTCATACATTAAAACATAGTTTTCTCACTTTGAATCCAATCAGATCAATGTTTTTCATATGAACTTAGTTTTGATTTTTCTAATATGTTAAATATTTAAATGAACGGTTCTAACCAAAGATCCCACCCCGGTTGGGTGGTTAAAGAATGGTTTGGTGTTTGAGTGGTTACATGTTCAAGCATGTGCAATTTACTTTTTGAACTGATTTCTCATATTCAATTTATTTTATATATACTAAACTTTAATAAATCATAAATAATTCATTTTTAACCCATTTGTTTTTATCCAAATTCACCATTTTTAATTCTTGATTTAATAAAATTATAAAATGTAAATTTTATAAAAGTTTATAAAAAACTTATTTCAATCTTTAAGTTATCAAAACTAAAATACAAATTAAATCAAATAAATTCTATAAAATTCAAAAAAATATATTTATAGATTCTGAAATATTTACTTAAATAAAGTTTATTATTAAAAACTTATATAACATAATTAATATATAAACTTAATAGAATAAAAATTATTAATTATTGTTAAAATAGTATATATGAATCTAAGTATAATTATTATTTAGTTTTATCTAAATAAAATTTATCAATCAAACTAAACAATACTTTTACTATTGAAATCAACATATAATTATCGAATCACGAATCACTAAATCTAATTATCAAACCCTCTTTTTGTGCTTAGGTGATCATTAGGAATTAAACTAATCCTAAACTCATTCTCACACTATATTCTAGATTGATAGTGATCTTGGAATTTTACAAGTAACAAGTTGTTATAATTTGGATCACTTTGCAAACCGTGAATTTTTCTATTTCCGTATTTACTCATTTGTTTTAGGCTATTACGCATGTCTTTATAGTCAAAACATTGATTCAAACTTTACTCAATTCCCAAATGCAATATCTACATGTTTATTTGATTATGTGCTAAACTAAGTGCTTAAACGTGTTATGTGTTATTTGATCATACTTGCTCATGCATCCATTAAACTTAAGAGATTGATTATCTCTCAAAGTTTGTTGAAGACGATATTATCACACATCCATTAAACGAAAGAGATTTAACTATCTCTAGTAGCTTAATTGTGACATCCGTCAATTTCCACGTCAGCTTTTGACGTACACTGCACGTACATTTATACGTATTGTGACAAATACGTG